>NMRA01000170.1:663628-776729 GCA_002633005.1 Phoronis australis
ATAATATCAAGCACCATCAGAAATTTGCGATTTGGAGTTAGCTATATATCTGAGACCAGCACATCAATAGAAAATGAATAGGAGTGATAGAGGTTGCTTTCCTATAAACAAAAACGGAGGGCATTGTGGTGTTGGAAAGAGCTTCAGTAACCTGTGTGCGCCGGAGGGGCGCCCACGTACTTCGAACCGTTGCGACCGCCACGATAAATCTGTGTCAATAATGTTACAAAAACACGTATAAATTAAATTCTGCATGTCTTTGAACAGCACCGTCCACCTGAGAGTGTATCTGCCGGAACAATAATGCCAAGCACAGACCAAGAGCCATGTTTGGCGGCTTGTCTTCATTGCGTTTATTGATTAATTGGTCGGTAACCTATTTTCATTCTTGCAGCTGAGACTGTTGTGGCACGGCATGGGTAGAATGTCAATAATCATGACATTCCTTTACTTCGAGGTTCTGACAGCATTGCATGTCTATGTGCTTGTGTGTGTGTGTGTGTGCGTGTGCGTGTGCGTGTGCGTGTGCGTGTGTGTGTGTGTGCAGGGCGGTAGTCGGGGCGTTCGTGAGGTTCGGGACGACCCTCTCCCTCATATGAGATTGGTGTACCGCTTGGTGCAACAAATAAAAACGAAAAAGATAAAACGTCGAAAAGTTGAAAAAGCCAGCATATCCCCATTTGTTTCCATATAATTTCTAGAGCAGGCACTAGTTAGCCGAAGATCCTCTAAAAGGCAGAAATGAGCCATATAACATTGAAATGCAATTTTTTTTCGGCACTCTATTCTCTGATGCTCTCGCAGACCATCGCGAGAATCAAGTCAATGACTAAGCCAAAAATCGAGATTTTTGGCGAACGGCAAAATTCACTTCCGTGCGTCACTTTCGTGACTCAAGTTTTTGCAAATTTTAGTGATTAACAATGACAACATTCACTTTTCAAATCTTACATAGAGGCAGTTTCTGGTAGGTACATGTTTAGCACTTGGCGTATTGTCGTCGACGTCGCACAAGTGCAAAAATACAGTGATGTTTTTGAAAATGCTGCGACGCACCACAGGGAGCTGGGGGTCTACCCCCACTTATTTCAATGCTGCGTTGCCCAAGGTACCATTTGCAGCTCACCATAGGGGGCGGGGAGATATAGCCTCCCACTTATTTCGGTGCTGCGCCCCCCATGAAAAAGGTTGGTCCTCGTCACAATACTAATTAGATAATAAACAGTGTGCGTCTACACATTCCATGATAAAACGATATAGTTAAGCAGATAAAACTTAATATCCTGGTTTTGCAAGCCAATTATCATTTTTGGTTGCCTGTCTAAGGTTCATCTTTTTTCCATGCTTCCTCAGTTGCTCTGCGCATTGATATTTGTGTGAATCGGCTCGTGTATTTAATGGTGTTCGTCGCTTAATTTCAGCCAGCTTGGTAATCTGTTTCACAGAGGTCAGACGCCGTGCTAGTGTTTATTGCCTTCGTTTAAGAAGACTATCCTCTTTGGTAAGCATTGTGTGAAAGTGTAATACAGGTTCACTTAAATCTTACCTCTCCTGGTATATACATCTACGCTTACTAACTACTGGGTTAACTTAGGTTTCACCACAAGTGACGTTTGTAGCTGCAAAACACTGAGCCACGCCCACTTAAACGCTGCTCACCGACGACGAGTCAACCACCAAGCACATGACGATTTGTTATAGCCAGCATTAAAATATATTCATAATCTAGTCTCTAGTATGTGGCGCGTGACTTCTTATGTTTTAGGCCAACAAGCTATTGTAAACACGCTGATTGTCCGTTGAATTCATGGGGAGACTGAAATAGTTGTGCTTTGTTGAGTTGTTGCATTTCAATGCCTGTCGCTATGTTTGTATGTGGCACAAACGTCTGTATTCATAGAGTGATCGTCTCGTTGTTTTTTTTTATTGTATCTCATAATGGTCACCGCTGTTTGGCGGGGACAACGGAACATTACTGGAGCTAAGCTCATCGCGAGACATTGAACTTTTGGGGTTTATAAAGTTCTTTGTAGATGGGAACCTAAAGTCCGTGCATACAAGTCCTAAAATGTCGGACTCTTACATTTCAGCTGGCCAACCTTGCCCGGCAGGCTAGCGTCCTTCGAGCATCGGCTTGTGAAGGCACTACTGTCGGTGTTACACTGAACCTGAGAACCACCCTTACTAGTCCCCTGAGTGAACGAATGTCATAACCTTCAGTTCAAGTTTAATAGGTTTTTATAGAACAGGGATTGGCTTGTACCGGGTAAGACGATTATGTAATCAGCGGATAGGTTAGAGTCATGAACTTGGATATATTATTCGAAAGCTTTTCATGGTCAACGGTACGTGCATTTGTAGCGGTCCTTCCAGGGACACTTGGCATATACAGGGACTGTTGTTCTGCAGTTAGCAGATATGACTAGGTACTGGCGTGTAGGCTTGAACAAAGGGATTCAAAGACTTGCGGTTCATTGCGGATAACATCTCTCACTTTCTGTTTGAATGTCAGCAATGTAAGCTTTTGGTGGTCACTGAAAACTTTTATATTGAGGAAGAGTACTTTTAACACCCAAGTACGAGAGCCCTCGTGATCAATCTTGAAAATGTCTTACTTCACGATTTAAATCATTTCTCTGGAGAATTAATTGCCAAGAACGAAAGTATTCATTTCGATTGAACGAATGTCCCAACTATTGTATTTTTGCAATTTACAAAGTGTATGGTCGTGGCTCATAAAACATCCCATGTAAGTAGCCGTTCAATACCCATTACGGAAGTATACCGCCAGTCAAACGGGAAGTCGAAATGATAAGGTTTATCTGCATTCCAGACAGAACAATATGGTCTTTAGTGATAACACTTGAGCCGTGATTTGTGAAACATGTCCATTGTGTAAGGCAAGCCGTGATAACTTTATCTGCGCATCCGGCAAGGCTCTCTGTATGAAACTAGTTGATCACGCCAGTTATGCATTGCAGACGCTTTATCATTTGGTTTAGGTAGAAAATCCCTTCCATGTTGCATGTCTGGGTCAATTTAATGTATGCCCTGTCTGCTGCACTGTGGATCCCCCTGGATAGAACCTCACTTGTCGCCCTGTGGGGTGACGGAACCATGCTATTTCCAATACTCGGAAATGGGACCCTTGAGAAATGTCCTAAGCTCAAGCTTGGCCGATTGGATTCACGAATATGAATGTTTCACACGCTATGCTTCATGCTCCGTTCTCAACAACGATTTTGGGAATTGTTTTTACTCATGTTTTAATTGTTCATATGCTGCATGATTTTTATGACAAAAAATCGAACGTTACGTCAAACTGAAAAGAAATCATAATCTCCATAATTATAACAGCGTTTTTAAGATTTTGTCTTGAACATAATCAAAATTTTGGTCACTGATACCCTCTAACGCTAGATTGGTACAACTATGAAGTAAAAATAGATATTATATTGGCTTTGTAGTTTCAGAAAACTTTATCATTTGAGTTTAGATATATAATTTCGTAGATATTTGACTAAATTCAGACTTTCGAAGGCCTTATTGAGTAATATATAATTTCCTGCTACGATCTGCTAAACAAAGGACATTGTGCAGCTTGGAGGACCCTGACTGGAATCTGCACATGATCAAGGAAGTTTGTCCTTGTCCATGGCCTTGATAACATTATTCGGGTATTCTGGAAAATTGCCAGAACTTTTCTGGAGAAAAATGTTTCTCAAGGACATTTCAAAGGACCTGCCAAGCAGCTTTCGGGATATTTGAACACTAGGAAGTCAACTAAAGTGGATGGCCTTTTAAAGGGGTTCTTGAACTGGCCTTCACGAATTTCGGTTTTGAAGCAAATTTCTTTATCGAAATTTTATATAATGTATTTATGGAAATTGATGCATAACACTGTAATCCTATGCAATGCAAATGTCAATAATTGTGGACGATTCACACCTAGTGTATTGGCATATGGGAAAGGCTGCGCTATGGTATCGAGGGGGGGTGATATTCAATGCACATGGTGTTCTATTTCTCCAAATTCGTCAGTTCAGCATATTTGCCATCGTAGAACCAGTTTCCCGCGGTGAAAAACGCTCAACGATCACTTCAGAATTCCGCTTGGCGAGGAGTTTGACCTATGAGTCAGCCTTGCTGTTACAAATTGTTTATGTCTAGACGTTTGAACCAAGTCTGTCGAGATGAATGTTTACGCATCATCTGAAGTCATCTGTTTAGAACGCCATGCCTGTGCTGCACATGCGGTTTGCCTGGCAGTGTCACAGTTAAATTAACCGAAAGTAGCGAAAGCAGAAGCCAAAGTTTGGTTGGATTCTTCATTCCTCACTGATGATTTCGTTCACTTTTCTTCATTACACTGAACTTCTGTTTTATTCATACCTGAGGTCATGCCAAAACATATGGCCAAAACTGTCTTTACATTGGTGTTAGGCTGTGGAATTTACTCCTAATGTACACAGCATAAATGATTTAAATGCCTTTGTAAGACATATTAACATTTTTGATGACTCACCTGAATGTCAGTTTTGATTATAATTGTAACGTTTTTGTCCAAGAAAGTTATCGATTTGTTTATCTCATGTTTGTCTATCTGCATATATAGTTCTCTTATATAGGACTGCTGTATAATTCTTCAGAATTTCTGTCGGAAACTTGCACAGTTGCTAATGTTTGTGAACCATGCGGATATGAAATAAAACCTTAACTTACTTGCATTATCTCCCTAGTCTTCCTCAATATCTAGTTAGTTACTTATTCGTGTATCTATTGATGCTATCTGTCTTTTGTTCATTAGTATTATATTGGCTATTTTGTTTTAAGTTTAGGTTTATGCCATTATGCTCACTTTACATGAGTAGTTGTTGTTTAGTGTTCAGACTTTTCATTGTGGCCTTGTAATTTTTAATTGTTACTCATACTCCAAGGTTGTGTTCAAGTGTTTCCTTTGTCAGTGGGTTGTAACAACTGCATAGCTTGTGTTACAGGTTCCTTCTTGTTGACTAATGTTCAATAATGTCTACTCCACTCTACTCTAAGTTTACTGCCAGTTCTAGTATAGGGCTTGAAACATTTAAAATAATGATTCGATTTCCTGGTTAAGCATTTTAATTTTATTTGAAGTAGTTACGCCTAAAAAGACACAATTGCTTCTTTATTTTTTCAAATTGACACGGTGATGCGGTATTTTTTAATTGCCAACATCTTCAAAAAGTCGCCTGATGCCACCTGGAATTGGTAGGGAACTGTTTACCCAGCGCCACCTGATGTCAGCTTTGAGGCGACAGTTCCATAATGTGATGGAGCAGACGAGAACAAATTATCCTATTTTTGGCTTGATAATTAATGGTTCTTAAGCAATTAAAAAAATTTTCCTTTAATATACTTACAGAAATGAAATTCAAACGGTTTTCTGTTCAGTCGAATAGAAGACTAATAGTTTCTGTCGCACAAAAATGCAATTATCTTTCATAAATGTGATCATTTGAAGTTGATAGTAATCAATGGTAAATCCATACATTCTTGTTGTTGACCAGACAGTCGTTAAGAAACCGACGATCAATTTCCCATTGGTTTTGAAATCTTGTTTGGAACGACATTGATTATGCGTTAGCAGACATCTCGCGTCATCGTAAAGAATCTGGCATGCCTTGCCAAATACAGGTCAGACGCAGCACCTAAGGCGGGGGTGGGCAACCATTCAGGCGCCCCTTTCTCGACGTTTATTTCGTGTCTTTTGGCTTTGGGCTAATAGTCTGCCCTCGAGGAGGATAGGGATTTCTGTCTTTCGGCTTCAATTGTGCAACTGTAAGTCTTAACTTGATATCGTGAAAGAGGCCAAGCCAGCCTCAAGGTCAAACTAGAGTGTTGGCGTGGAAGTGCAAGTTGAGTCATGAACCCGTGGGGTCACTTATATTGACAAGGTGCCCGCTGGCGTGTACCAAAAATTGCGGGTAGGCGATACCTTTTCATCAAGTTTTGCGGAACCCAGGCCCCTAAATTTCAATTTCATCATTGCAAAAGGCCCACTGCATTGGCCTCAGGCCCACAATTAAAAGGGGGCATTGGCTGCCTTCAGATCGCGTCCTGAAGTACTGTACCGTAACTCGTGCATAATCCAGTTATCACAGGGGCATCCCAGCGTAGGCCTACTCTGCAGCGTTCTCCATTTTGTCATGAACGGCTCGCAGATAAAATTCACGAGAGGGGAGCTTTGAGATCACAAAAATAACGGAAATGTTCCAAATGGATAAAAATGGAACGGGGATTTCCGAAAGATACTCCCACCAACAAGTCGCCAAAGTACTCTTAGTGGGAAACTAGCTTCGATCCCCTGATGGCTCAATAGTACATTTGATATTCAACCACCATCTTGTTTGGCGAATGGCAAAGCTGGACGGTAAATGTCGCGTCAAGCTATTGGTTGCAACCAGCTTCTTGGCAGGCGGAACTTACGGTCGAGTATTGTTGGTTTATAAAAGTAGATATGCTCTTTTGCAGCCTTCCACTATAAAAATGGGCGACAAACCCGACGTGAGCGAAGTGACGAAATTCGACAAAAGTAAGCTGAAGAAGACAGAAACACAGGAGAAGAATCCTCTACCCACTAAGGAGAGTGAGTATCGTGTTAATTCCACGTCAAGCATTATGTTGGTTGGTCGCAAAACTGCTGGTATGGTCGTTCGATCCTAGGGAAATGTGTCCCAGACCAATTTTGTCTGAAGGTAGAGACATAAACTTAGTATTTTTCTCCCGTTCGGCAAGTTTATCGATGACATTGTTACAAGGAAGTTCTCATGATAACCCATCGGTGTAACATTTTACTCCGTGTGAAGCCGCGGACCAACACAGTGTTTGACTAATAATCACTTGGTTGTTTGCAAAATCTCGTGTATTGGACATTTATAATGCGCTAGGCAGATACTAACTTGAAAGACTCATTTATGATGTGTCTGGTTTAATAGTTGAGTGTCTTGCAGTTGGAACAAAACTTTCGGATTATCAAAACGAGAGGTAGAGCCCCGACGCTTGCGTTGTTGTACAATAATTTTGTCTTTATTTTCAGCGATAGAGCAAGAGAAGAGCAGCTAGGTGGGGAGACGAGCGCTCAGCATTATATTACTCGTTATTCTATAGAGCTTAACCAAACTACTCATGTGGACATTCCAATCTTGATAGATACAGTGGACCGACCATGTTTCTCAAATCGTGTTACTTCACTTGCCAACTTCGTCATCTTTTTGGACACTGGTATAAATCGGTCGTTGTTCTACGATGAGGAAAGTACTTCACTTCAGTAAAGGAGGCACCTTTTAAATTAAAATTAACTGCAGTAAACCTCTTGTTTGAATAAGTTTGTTTGTATGGTTGATGTTTGGCATTTCTTACTGGACTCCACATCATGTATTCTGTGTATTATATAGTGCATTGCACGCTGAATGTCTAACAAAAGTTTGTAGGGAGAACTACGTAGTTATTTCTTCGGTGACTTTGTAACGTTAACAATTTCTCTTAAAATTAAAACAAAGTTAAAATAGAATTCCTGAATTACTTCTCAACCTTCACATGATTGCACGTGGCTCCTTAAACCCTTACTCTAACACTGCAACTTTGATTTCCGGTATGACAGTTCTGTGGAACGTTTTGGACATCTAAAAGTAAATTCAAATATAGGAACAAATGAAACCGGTGATGCCCCAGTATTTGTTCCCTCTATCGCGCAGAAAAATATTTATTTATTTCCATTGTACTCTATTGAAAAGAAGACTGTCGTGTACCTTCACAAAAACAATATAGATTAACAAATGAAATGGATTACTAGACTTTTTCTTTTAACGGAGGAAAGAAATATTTTACAATCCCCGAATAACTGGCCTAAAACCTGAATAGAGAAAGAAATTAAAATGCAGTTACAAGTAACCAATGCGTCCAACACAATGGGCTACAGGTAGAATTGATGAAATCATCTCAGCTCCAGGATTGTCCCAACGCGTACTGGTACACGAGCTTCATAATCCGATCCCATTCATTTTTCTCGTTTTATGAAGTTGGCTGTGGCCATCTCGCAAATTCTTTTCCGATGGCCCAATGAAAGGGAAGACAAGTTGCGGAATAGAATAAACATCGATTTTATACCTATTAGTGGATTGTTTTAACAGGGCGTAATGTAACTGAGCTAAAATTGAAATTTACTTTACGTGAACTTGTGCCGCACAGCTGAAACACTAACTATAAAAGGCAAGTAACCGAGTACGACAGGGAAAGGCAGGCCAGCTGGTAAAAGTAAAATCTAGTGCACTTATTCGCACTCCATAAAGCAGCACTCACGACTGGTGTAATTATTTATCACAAATTGGCTAACGTTTACACACACAATGACTTATTTGTGACTGATCGCCCACGTCAAAACCTCAATAAACTAGTTTGAGCAACCGCTGACTTACAACTGTGTACTCAACACTGGTTCTATATCATTATTTTATTGGAACTCCGCTCAGTCATGCTAAGCACACAGACGGGCGTAGAGCTCACTGACGTGTAAACCGCGTTCGTAGCAATCGGCACAAGGGTGACACGGTTACGAGAGTGGCTTGTTGCCAGGTGACACCAATATCAATTTTTATTGCTTACTGGTAATATGGTGAAGTACTAAATTCACCTCACCCGAATGCTGTCAGTTTTTCGCTTGCTAGGTATAACAAATCAATCGCGAGGCAAACTTGCGGTTAACTTGATCTCAGACATGAGCTAATGAGTAATGAATTGAGTTTGTTTGCATTCGCGCCGTAGCTCTCCGTCTGCGCTGGTCCTTGCCAAAGACGATCCCACCGGAGATGGTACGCGTGGTGAAGTCGCGGGAATGGGTTTAAGGAATGATCAATACAACCTCGTCACGGTTATGATTTACAAAAAGTAAAACAAATAGCCTTTGTATGTTATCGTTTTTCCAATATCGGAGTTTTGGCATTAGCAATGTACTAGGCCTATAACACAAAAAATACGTCAACGTATAACATATCGACTGGTCACACCTTTATTAAGAAGACAAAAAACGCAAAGAAAAAGTGCACACGAAATGTAATCGATATATTCAGCGTTATTCAACAAAAGTAGAGAAGGCATGGTTTCACGAACACACTGTCAATATTGAAGGGCCAAAGAGTTCATAGACTAGTACCTTTCTGAGCGCAAACCCTTGCATTTCACCTCAGAACAAGGATGTCACGGTACGCGATCCACACCGGTGCGCGTATAGTCCATTGTCTAAAAAACTTCGTTTGGCACTAGCCTATTTCAAATTGTTGATTTATACCAAGCGAGCATGTTAACGAATACGCTACTGAATGTGAGGAACAAATAAGTTCAAAATGTAATATACATAGAAATTGAATTAATTTTGACTTTTGCACCGCAGAGACGGCATTCATTCAGAGCTGTTCGTTTTAGATGACTAGACAATCGGTGGCACACAATCCTAACCCTACATTCCAATATTGGGAAGCCTTACTGACCATTACATCCTATTCATTGATTGGATATAATTCAGCGCATGTACTGTCATATCATATACGCACTGTGTCGCGTGGTGTAACATCTCCATCCTATGTTGAAGTGATGAACTTTTGTGCGCGTGCAATAATCAATTCTGCGCGTTCAACACTTGAACACACAGAAAGGAACTCGTTTAAGCAATCTTTGGCTCTTCATACGTCAAGGAAAACTCTGTCCACTAATCAAAATAATACAAGGAGTACACCTACGGAATTCTCATGCCCGATCTATGGCACATTCACTGATTAAAAAATAGTATACGGGAAAGAAACAGCCAGTCTGCTGTTTCAGGCTCGGAGACATAAGAGGGTGGTTTTATCCTTCAATCCCATACGGGAGTCGAAGCGACTGTCGTTCTGGTACGGTACCGGAGATATCAAATGGCGGTACATTTCAAAGGAGTGAAGCGGGAACAGGGAATACCCACCCGTTCACAAGATGGACTCGAAAAAAGTGACCCTTTTGTTTGGAACTTTCATTTTATTCGTTACAGAAGCACCACCCTTATGTAACCGTTGACTTCATAACCTTGACCCATTTGTAAGGAGTCTTAGACAATTAACTGACTAATTAACCCTTTAATTCCCTAGCAGTAAGAGAAGACATGATGTCAAAAACAGCACATTTTGGTAACATTAGTTTTGTAAATAAAGGCAATATTTAAAACATTTCTATAGATTTGTGTACAAGTACAAATGAACCTTTTGTATAGCATGTGAACCATTTGTCACAATTCCCCAAGGAAATTGGTTGTGAAAGTCACTCACCTGTCACCTCTTTTAGACTTCTTCTATGGGGAGTACACCCTGGGTTTTCAGCCACCACATATTTACACATAGTACACCAACATGAAAACTCCCAAGAGCAAAAGCACAGGGATTAAAGTCTAAATAGAGCCATTTCAAAACTAATCGCATTTAGGAGAGATTCATTCAAGCTACTACAAACCATACTCTGGTGACAAAAACATCAACTTTCTCCATAAGCCAATTAGCGCTGCCAAACCATCGTCACTGCATTCTTATCCTTTGACTAAAAAATAGCCAGAAATTCCCTGACAGACATAATGCCTTGGCCACAGGAACTTCCCTGATAAGCAGCTTAGTTGTTGTGGTCTATGGCAATGAAAACCTGTCATTTCTTCTTAAGTCTGAAAATCATTTCCAATTTTAGCTGGGAGCTGGATGAGACTGATTTCATAACAGCAAGTGGCCTAAATCAAAAGTTGAATTCTGACAAAAAGTGCGGGTTTAACCCCTTTAAAATCAAAAAAACAATGGCAAAATTGAACAAAAATAAAGTTAGTCTGTCAGCTGCACTGGAATGCAAACATAATTTGATGGTAACAACAATGACAATTATTTCAGCAGGCAATATATACCTAATTAACATGATTTTTTTTCAATCTGCCTCACATATGAACACTTAAAAGAAAAGAATTGAAAATTTTCCATCTAATTATTCGGGCGCATAACTTTTGCATTACTTGGGAAAAAGTTCTTCTGCAGAAGCAGCCATTGCTTCACATTAAAGTACTTTTAAAGCACATAACAATATAGGGCACTAGACAAGCACACAAAATAAAACTAATCACATTATCAAAATATAAAAATCATTAACTCAAAACCAACAGCACTCTATGAACAAGACTTTCACCCATATTCCACTTAGCAGTTCGGGGGCAAAACACTGGCTAACACTCCAGCTCAAAATCCTGAATCCGCTCCTGTATAGAGCCGAAACTGAAAACACTTGGTGAAGAATTCGCAACAGTGCATGGCCACTGACTTCTAAATCAGATAATCCTTGTATCTAGGCCATCCTTGGGCTAAAAGAAACCTTAACCAAGAAGGAACTGACCGGTAAAGGAAATGAGAGTTGAGACATTTACGAGGAGAATGCAGTTAAGCAGGGACAAGATATAAGGATACATGGTGTCAACACATGTTGCAAACAAAAAAACCTTGGGATTTTATCAGTAAACCAGTCAAGTCATCTGCAGTCACAAGAGGCCTCTCGAGTTTTCAAGGCCAGTGATCATTCTCAAGGCAATGTGATCACTCTCCAAATCTAATCATTTGAACTTCAATAACATCTGTTCACAAGCTATATTTGGCAAAACTGACACACGGCAGCGTGAAACACAAAGCCACCTGCTTCCAGGCCTTAATTCTAGTAATTAGTTTCAAGTAATTAGTTCTGTGTACTTGCACAACCATCAGTTTTCGCAATGCTTCTTACTTGGGTGTTTCCAATTACTAAACAAATATTCAACACTGTAATGAAGCTCTCTATAGTTATTCCAAAATATTACACATTGCTTATTACCTGAAAAAAACTAACACTGACAATATTTTACTTTATTACAAGCATGGCGTGTGCTGAAGAACATAAAGCAACACTTGGGCTCCAGACTCGACTGGAAAATTGGACAAGCACATGGTAAGAAATTTGAAAGATTACTCCCCAAGCATGAAAATTGTTAAGTGAATTTCAGTTTGAGTCGAGTCTGGACTAAAATTTCATTGCTTTGGTAAGTATAACCTAGCCCGAGTACTAGTGCCACCTATTGACCAGGGAGTACAGCCTATGAAGCAACAACTGGAAAGGTGTACTCCACATATGATTTTCCCTCAACAATACAAGTAAACACATGACAAAACTACAAACAAACAAGACTCTCTATCATCTCTTTAATAGAGAATATCTATATACAAAAATGAAAAACAAAGATATGATAATTATCATATTCCATATATCTAAGCACAGATATCTTGTATTACTACATGTTAGACCTGCTCAGAGCGTGTCACTTTGACTTCCATGCCATCACAGAATTTAGGTGTAAATGGAATACAGTTGAAGTAGTGACAATTTGGGCACTCATAGATTGGGAGGACGTAGAAAAAGATAAAAAGGAGTAGCAGCAGTATCACCACGGTGATGGAGCAGACAATGATTCCTATCAACTTCCTCTTCCTGTCTGGCTCCCCAAATGTAACGTAGGGAAGTAAGACAAAAGCCAGAAGGATGCCGAACACGAACCCAATCAAATGTGCATAGTTATCAATCCATGGAAGAAGACCGAGTATAAAGAGGGCCAAAGTGACACCTCCCAGCTTGAGTAGGGCAAAGTGGGGTTTCTTGAGCATCGGCCAGCTCTGGATGACTTCAACAAAGAGGCAGGCCAAGATACCAAACTGAGCACCAGCAGGCCCCGCCTACAACGAGAATGAATCAAGGGTAATTTGGGTTAGTGACATGGCTGAAGGAAAACACAAACAACTTGTCCGGGGGAGAGGGGTTCATATGCTAAAAGTTCACAAACGACCTCATGTATCAATAGTTTTGGACACTGTCATCATTTTACAATTTCTAAAGAGACCTGTGAACGTTAAAAAGGTCTTTGCCACCTGTTTACTTTCACAAGGATTAAATACAGACATTGTTTTAAAAGCTCATGAAAACCATTTTGTCCAAAAAACTATCCTCAACAATGAGCAACTGTCAAACTGTGGTACTGTAAATACCTGATAACATGTTCATTAGATACTGTCGGGCGGTGAATGTCTGACAATGCAGAATTACACAGCGATAGAACTCTGACTCCTTTGTCCCAGAGATAAGAAAGTGCATGACCTCACTTTGGAAATCAGGCACATTTTTGTCTCTCTCATTGATGTCGGGGAGGCAAAGAGTTTAAGACCATGCTTGAACCCGTATTTGTCCAGTTTATCAAACTTTCTCACATAGGAGTTGCAGCCCACAGCACGGCAATATGAATATTGACATTGGAAGGACAAATAGAGTGATGCAACCAAAAAAAATTTGTAAAGCATCAGACAACGACAAATAACATATGAAACTCCAGTGCCATGAAAACGAGAAAGCAAATGTGCCTGACGGATGCTTACAAAGTTGTGGGTAAATATAGCCAAATGAAATTCGAGTTTCCTGTAATCTGGGGACAGCCCTATTAGGCACTGCCAGGGACAAACATGTCTAACAATACAATGATAACTGTAAGCAATGTTGGGTGGTGAACATGTCCCAAAATACAATGATAAGCCACTGTACGGTTGTGAACATGTCAAACAACACAACCTTTAGCCAGGTCTTTATGCAGCGTAGGTCCATTTGGATGCCCTAGCACTAATATGGACGCCCTGGCAAGGACGCCCAATGTATCATTTGGACGCCCACTGTTAATAGGAACCATTCAAGTTTGGACACACACATTGCAATGATTACTAGGAAGCCTCTGAAGGGTCACAGTGGGGACTCAAAGCAGGAAGAAATATACAATGTATATACAAAGTATATACAATGTTGCTATGCTCACACTTGGTTGATAGCATTGTAAAAGTCTTGGTCTACACCAATTTTTTATTAAAAATGCTCACTACAAAAGGCTGTTTTGTAAACTTATATGTAAAAACCTTGGTCTATGCATTTTTTGTAAAAAAATCTGTGTGTTTGGGGGGATTGCTGGGGGTGGGGGGTTACGCGTCGGAATTATGGATGCCCTGGAATATTGGGAACCCCATTTTGGACCCCCTATTTTCGAAATCCTGGATAAAGGTCTGCGTTTAGCCATTGTCGCCGAGTAAACTAGAGCATGCTTGACAACATGCAAATCATCCACACTCCAGCAGAGAGCATGCCCAACAATATGTTAAACAGTCAAGTTGGATAACCAACATGTCTGCCAATACATTGACTAGATACTGTCAAACTGTGAAATCAAGGTCAGCTGAGCATTCCCTAATGCCAACACAACACCTTTCCTCAATAACATGTCATTAACATTCCCTTTAAGCTATGCTGCATCACCTCGACTGGTTTCATTCACTTTCTTTCAGGCTCAGCTTCTATTACAAAATAGTGATGCAACATAATTATATTATTAGCCATGCTGGGAACTACTTTTCAGTGAATAGTTCAAGGCTTGGGCAAAACTCATGCCACAACATGGTCATTGTCCACCACAGAATGGGTGAAGGGAACATCTATAGGAAATTAGGTTCTCTCACTTAATATTTGAAGATGTCAAGTCACAGCCATCAACACTATTTGAAGTTGCCTGCTGAGAAAAATCTTAGATTCTACTATAGAAACAAAACCAAGGAAGTGTCAAGCAGAAACGTATTCATTTACTGCATGAACACAGGTTGGGACCATGTCACAATGATTATTCTCTATCTGATGGTTCTTGCTGAAGAAAACGCCTTTTTAATTGTATCAGTATTCTTCTGTTAGAATAGAAGCATACTTAATATCAACTTAGCAGTTGTAGTGTGCCATAAATGCTTTGACATTTCCTGCTTTTCCATATTGGTTGGTCACATGCTCGTTTGAGGCATTTCAGCAAGAGATTTTTGTTGACAAACTCGCCATTAGTAGACCAATTTTGAAAATTCAAAAAAACCAAGTCTAATTTTTACTCATCTATTCAGATTTTATAGTTTCCATGGGTTCCTATGTCCCAAAAAGGAAATGGAAGTGTAGAGCCAGGATACCTTCAAGTGTTCTATCTACATGTGATTTGATAACATAACAGTAATTGCCCTCATCATGTGACTCAGACAATAGAGTGGAATAAACCCCTAATGAGACCGGAATGTGGATAGAAGGGGCCGGGTCAATCACGTAAGTGACGTAGAAGAAATCTTTTTGGAGGAAATCCAAAGATTTTTCCAAACCGATCCTTATCTTGTTTAAAGGGGATGTGTACAGCATCAATGCCATTTGTTAAAGTGAGACAAGCCCTAAGCTGTGAAAGGAACCAGTTGAGGCCAGTTTCAGAACAGTAAGTGACCTAAGCCAGAAAGAATAATTTTGACAGAAGTATGTCAATAAGTCTGTTATCATATTGAAATCTAAAGATTCTACAAAAAAATATGATAACTAGAATAATGTAATGTGGTGAAATCCACCCATGACTGCATCGCAAGCGATATGTTTCTATGGGCCATTGAGACACTACAATACACACCAGAACAACTTTCTGTCAAAGTCCATCACAAAAACTTTGAAGCCCTTTAGACAATAACCAACAGAAAAGCCATATATTTCTGTATCTCAAGTCTGGTGCACTCATGTCATATACCTCAGTGTTAATTAAGGCTGGTGCACCCCTGTCATATATCTCAGCGTTAATTAAGTCTGGTGCACCTCATTCATATATCTCAGTGTTAATTAAGTCTGGTGCACCCCTGTCATATATCTCAGCGTTAATTAAGTCTGGTGCACCCCTGTCATACATCTCAATGATAATTAAGTCTGTTGCACCCCTGTCATATATCTCAGCGTTAATTAAGTCTGTTGCACCCCTGTATTATATCTCAGTGTTAATTAAGTCTGGTACACCCCTGTCATACATCTCAATGATAATTAAGTTAGGTGCACCCGTCACATATCTCAGTGTGCAGATGCTTTAAAACTTGTCAACATGTTACTTTTGACAACTGAAGGACAAATAGCATCTTGTTGAAAATTATTAAAGGGTGTCACAGTTCACAGTTGTCAAATCTGTGCAAAAATTAAGTGGTACTATCACCTTTCAGTTTTTGTGATTCATTAAAATGGATCAAAGCATTACGGCAATAATTAGAAAATCCTGTCAAAAAAACTTAATTGCCAAGGGTGGGGGGTTAGTCCAGTAATCAGAAATGGGTAACTAGAAATGTTTGGTGTTTTATGTCTACCTAGCACCCTTGAAGCATTTTAGCTGGGTTGAAATCGTGGCAACCTTGAGCACTTTTAAATTACGTAAATTAAGGCGCGACTATGCAAAATTTTTTTGCTTATAATTTCCTAAGTGAGCACTGCAAGTAAATTATTTTGATGTCTTCGTTTAAGTTTCTATAGTGAGTGAATTTAACTGTACTAATTTGGATGTACTGAGAATTTCATATAATGCAAATTAAAGCACCTATGATTGCAAATTCTACTTGTATTACTGGTATCAGACACCAAAGGTAAAATTAAACTGATATTTGCACTCATGTTTGTTGTTTCTAAATGAAATCAGTTTGCAGGTTGTTACATGATAAATATGTGAAATTTCTTCAAATAATGGCCACTATTATTAAAAATTCTATAATTTAAAATTCTCTTTCTGCTCACGATAACGTCCTTTCGAACTCTATACGTAGATACTGTATTTTGACACCTGCACCCAATATGTGGTCATTTGCAGGTCATTACACCATAAATTTGCATAAATCATGTAAATTGAGACCACCAAGACTAGTTTGGCTCATCGGCTTGGTTGCATGTATCTGAATGGTTTGATAAAGTTCAAGAGACTTTTGAGCGACTGCACCACTGTTACAATTTAAAACTCATTAGTCTCACAAACCTATGTTTTCTAACTCTCAAAACTTGAAACAAAACCAACAATAAAGCTTTTCATTGGTTTAAAACTAACAATCCAAACCTGATAACAATTCTTGCGATATTGTACATTCAGCAAGTGGCAAATCAGAGAGCAACCCCGTGACCCAGGTAACACGTTCCCAACTCATGGAACACACACACACGCACACGCACATAACAAACCCACACATGTGTGTACGTGTGTGCGCTTGTGTGTGTGGGCAAACAAAATGTGAGGAACACTGCACTAGATTATTGATATATTTATTTATTTGTTTGCGCAGAAGTTTATTTCCTCAACCAACAGCCACAGCAACAGCAGTACTGTGATTAACATAAACGCATGAAGTAGCAGAAATCAGATGTTTACTGCAAAATGATACCATTTTCTGGAAAAGTACAGGTGTCCGCTTACTACTCAGTAAATTACTTTTTACAGAATACGAGACTCATAAACTTCGGGCAAGAATAACCGAAAATTGATTTTAGCACTTTTGCAACCGTTATGTCTTATGACATGGCTTGTGATAACATATAACAGGCACTACATCACAGTGCTGACTGCACATGGGATGATGATATTAATCAGATGTTATCAGCTACGCCGAGATCACATCCTTGCACATAAACTCACAAAATACGAGGTAACAGGCAAATGTAACTTCGGGNGAGATATAGAGGCAGATGTCTAACACTTGGACAGAGATGACTGTAATGGTGACCCACAATTGTTCATGTGAACTCCTAAAGAGGCCAAATTCCTAATATATTATGATTATACCCAGAAAATTGAGATACACATTTGACAAGACACTAACCTCAACATGATATGGCAGGAAGATGGCGCTGCTAAGATTACCAGCCAATCCACTGCCGAGGTAGATGATTGCAATGCGATGAGCACCAGCCAACTTCTCCACATCTCGCATGATGAAGAATTGAAATAACACAGTGATGACTAGGTGGAACAGCCTGTAAAATAACGTCCCATTGATTAGGCGTTGTACTATGTGGCCCGCTTGCACAACCAATTTGATTAATAAGCTTTTAAAGGAGCAAAAAAGGCTGCCAGGGTCATCCTGGGTGTACCATTTGATACTCCATCAAATCAGATTGTTTATTGAGTTACACTGTATATGATATTCTGGTGTCCCAAACAGTGAGCCACTTTTTGACAAGTAATTTCTCTGCAATTGACCAACTGAATTTGTTCCAATTTTTCATAAAGTATCTTCAGGGTATCATCAACAAGACAACAAAGTATCTCAGAGAAATATAAAAAATTATGGCAGTACTGTAAAATTTAATACAGCATTGTGAAAAATGCAATATCACTGTGACTTTCATCGTGTTCACGCTGTGCTGGCACCTGTCAGTCAAAGAAATTGTCTGCCTGGGTTTCATGTCTATTGTTTTTTCACTGTCAGATCTGTATCCAAATCACTTCTGTCCAATATTCCGGTTGGTAAGGATGCCTTTGAGTAAAAGTGATAAATTTACTGTGCCTTTGTGCCTCCCAACAGTCAATGACCAAACTACAGAGGATTCAAAACCAGGCCATGAGGATAGTAACCAGTGCAGCTGGACCCACTCCGGTAGACAGTCTCCAATACTGGTTAGGTATCAATAGCATCCGTACCAAACAGAAGACACTAGCAGCCCAAGCATTTCTAAAGGCAGCTACAACCAACTCTCATCCTCTGTATCTGGACTTGAGCGAGCATAGTGATGAGCACACTGCACAGAGGCTGAAAACTGTTCACTCATGGGTTATCCGGGCTAGGGAGCTTGTTGAAGAGGTATGTCCAGTGGGAACATCAACAGCATAGAGTGGTCCAAAGCCATAAACTTTGTCATCAACACCATGAAGATTGGAGGCCGTCATTGGCGGGAAAGAGCTGACTAGAACAACCAAGCAACAGTATTGGAATGGCTTAAAGAACAATCTCCCACAATCATTGTTGCAACGGACGGCTCACTAAGAGATGACGCTATGGCTTGGGCAGCAGTTGCCTGGAATCGCGAGGGTCAACAGCACGGGTTGGAAAATCCTTGTTTTTTAGAGCTGAATGTGAAGCATATGAAGACGCCCTAGTCTGGCTCTCACAGAACACAACACCTGCAGACAGATCATTTCTACTTACAAACTCCTTCAGCCTCATTAGCAAGCTAAAAACTGGTCATGTGAAAGATTCCTGGATCCCTCTGTTCACCTCTATTAATGGTCTCTTCACCAGTGTTGATACCAGGACACTGCGGCATCTCATTCAACGTCAAGGCGGATGAGCTTGCAGACATCGCAGAACCGATTGCCAACCTGCTCCTCACACCAGCAGATGTAATCTCCAGAGTGCGTGAATCGCTTACAGATGCCGAGATTGTACAACAGCAGGAGAGATGGGCAACAAAGCGCCTCATAGAGCGAGGATGGCAACACAGGGATGCAGCAAAAACTCCTCGTATCAGGGGAAAAGATCGAAGAGTGTGTAACCAGCACGAACTTGGTTGCATCTCCAGATTTACAGAGACTATCCCGGTGCCTACCCTCTGATGTCACCACAGAAACAGAAAAAGAAACAGATAAATTTACTATTGAAACCGGTATCAAGGAGAAAGGGTGGGGCCGAAGAAGAATTGTATGGGAGTTCCCAGAAAAAGGGTGGAGTCTTGCATTGTAAATAGACTTACTGCTAAAATACACAACACAGGGTCTGTTGCATGTAAAAGTGGCAAGTAGAAGACACAAGGAATCACAAATCTCTGAATCTCTTACGATTTTAATTTGACAGTATTTGCACAATTGGACACAGATCTCTTTTTGATATTTTGCACATTTGTTGATGAAATTCTAAGGTTCATCTGTAAGAAATTTGAAAAAATTTGATTTATCAGTTGCTGAGAAATCACTTGTCAAAAAGTGGTTCACTTTTTTGGGACACCCGATATATACATAATGTTATGTTCATGTACACACACACACACACACACACACATATATGTGGGTGCATACAAATTATGTATCAGGGCTTTAGCATGTGAAGCGAGGCCTAATGGGCAGCACTAGAATACTCACCCAGCATGAAGAAATAATGCTATCCAAAGTCGGTAGGCCTGATCAGGGTGATCTGAGTGAGCAAATGGAATCATCCCACAGATCTGGCTCATACACGTCACCTACAAAAATAACATCACTAACATTTGTATGATCCATACACGGCATCATGGACATTAAAGTCCCGTCCACACAGTCGTACCCGTGAACAGGTGGCACTAGTGTAACTTTCAACACTTTACGTCCAGCATCCACTCGCAAACATCTGATAACTAGCGAATGGCGGAAGTTGTCGCTCTGCGCGTAACTATGAACAGCGGATACGAATATGGTGCAAAAAAAAACATCTGTATCAGGGCTCGACACAAGTGGAATAAATGCTTGAAAATACAAGTGGAAAAAGTGTAGTACGAAACTAAAGTACAAAGATCACAAAACAAGTTCATTTGACTAGCGGATACATAATATTTAAAAGATCTTCATACATAGTCAACGAGTTATGTACCTCTTGGAATTTGCAGTTACCACCAGGTATTTTAAATTCAACAAGGAGAGCCTGGGTACAAATAAAACAATGCAAATGCGACTGGGGAAGGGTTACCCAATTTAAGGGGTTTTTCGTGATTTTAAAAATTTTTCATAGGGAGATTGACACATCAAGGGCACATTACAATAAGCTCTAAATAGTACATTCGAGGGATGACATGTTTTTTAACTTTCTTATACCACAAACTCAGGTGTACTTTGGGAAACAAGGGGCCTACAGACACAAATGTATCATCTACATGGATACAGAGAGAAGACCAGTATATCTAGTTAAGGTTGTTAGTGGTACCACTACCAAACTTAATGGCACCGTTACCTAAGTTCCTGATATAACCGTTAACTATTAAGTTTATGGTAACGGGTATTGTTACCTAAGTTTATGGCACTGTTACCTAGCTTCATGGTACTGTTACCTTACTCTATGGTTCTGTTACCTAAGTTTCGGGTACTGTTACCTAATTTTATAGTACCGTTACCAACAGTGCATGGCAAAAGTGTTCAGACAAAATGTCCGCGTCATGATGACTAGGCACAAGCTGAATTCGTGGTCAAAGCAAACTTCCCTGATGACCGAAAATGAACAAGAAAGTTATAATAACATGTCTACGCCATTCTGTAATTAGAAGTGTTGCTGCCATAATAGTTATTACCAATTATTTCTGCAGTTAGGAAAGCTAGCCATCATGACAGGGAAATTGTATTTAATCCGATCACTTTAATTTTCATGTACTTAAAATACATGGTACTCATATCTAATGTTTATGATACCATTGTCTAAGTCTATTTTGTAGACAAACTAATAACTGCTTAAATAAACTGTCTTGTATCATATAAAGGCTTTTTTGAAGCTCGCTGATTAGAGGCTCACCTGAGAACATAGAGTTGCTTCCTCGTGGAAGTATCCTCGTCTGAACTGACAGTGTTCAGAGGTGGTGATGATACACTCGCCATGGATACCGATACAACATGGCCGACCAGAGATCTTACACGTCATGTGCTTAGCTTCATGAGATGGGTAAGTGGACAAGTCTTTAGTCTCTTTGCAGATCTGAATGAAGAAGACAGAATGGGAAACAGGATTAATAACACTGAGATACGCGTGAAGTAAAACACGTAATCAGAAGGTGGCATTTGACCAACACAATGACAAGTACAGAGCTGGTAATATGGCTGGCAGGGATGTAAAAGACAGTGACAATAGTTTTCAGTAATAAAAAAACCTATACATATACACTATTTGATAATATTCAAATTAGTAAGTTCAAGTACATCCAAGCCTCCCCTGGATGCCTACGTTGCAATATATGAATTATCTTCTGAAATCCAACAAAGGAAATCAATGTAAAAAAATATGGCGCGCTTTCAACATAGACGTCGCACATCACATCTGACGCAAACAAGTCAACATATTTTTGAAATTCATCCTGGTACAGGAATTGGGGATAGTTAAGCCTATAAAAGATCTTAAACCCAGCCGCAGAGCATCTAAAGCCGCGCACCGTACCAATGACTGCTGGCAACTCATCAGAGACACAACTGTAACATCCTTCGCCGCAGAGACACTAACTCTTGGGCTGTTTCCGATGAGTCCATTCATACTTGAATGTTGTTTAGGTAAAAAAAAGCATTGGTTGAACTGTTTTACATAACACATGGTACAGTCAATCCGCAACAGAGATCCAACATGACTGTGTTTAATATGACCAGTCTTCAGAACACTGCTAGCTTTCACATGGTTTATGATAAAATAATATACACCCAACATGTGTACACAGTCTTGTAATTATCAATAAATGGTGGAGTGCCAGTGGCATTTCTCTGACATTTAGGTGGCAGGGAGGGTGCCATCCTGCACAGAAACGTAAGGCGATCATTGGATGACGAAGATAGGCAATTACCTAAAATCATCTCAAACAAGATCTGATATGAATATCGCTTAGTGTGTAATATTCAAATGGCATTACTGTTTATAGGACCTGACAAGGCTTGTATACGCATGTACACTACGTACCGGCCAAGTTGTGATGTCATCTTTCCATAAATACGGACTAACAGACGAAGGACTCGTGCAGTATCTGGAACAAGGCAAATATACCGTTGCATTACTGTTAACACTCAGGTTAATGCCACCTCAGTTTTCAAAACTTTTTAAGTATGGACTCACTGCTCGGGCTAGATGTCCACCTTTTACTTTTGAGAATTTTCAATTATGCATCCACTGAAAAGAACAGTAAATTGGACTGTCAAAGAACAGTAAAGTAGTACCGTATGTCAAAGAACAGTGAGTTAGACTTTAATACTAGACAACTTACTTGGGGTCCTGATGACAAACAGTTCCCGACTGACGCTGCTCAAAACCAGGATTGTCACTGGACCACTTCAACCATGTCGACAGCAGCGACTACACAAATATAAGGTATGATCATGTCACCATGATACCATACAGCATGACTACTGTACAGTCACGTAACACAGTTATTGCATGGGAGTTGGTGGAAAAATGTGGATTAAAACTTTAATACGTGGTATAAATATGTCAAACTACACGTGTTGTATTCGATAGAGAAAGTCGTTGCCACGAATT
Organism: Phoronis australis; assembly: GCA_002633005.1. Taxonomy (NCBI): domain Eukaryota; kingdom Metazoa; phylum Phoronida; family Phoronidae; genus Phoronis; species Phoronis australis. Next base: position 686,752 of record NMRA01000170.1, read on the forward strand.
TACATGAAATTTTATTTCTTTATTCTGTTAGCTACAATAACGAATCTGTGACTTTCTTTTAAGCCTATTAGCCACAGAGTTCAACTGTCAAAAATCAAAACTTCCCTTCATTTTGACAGTGGGTTTCTTGGGCTAAAAGGCCTTAAAAGAAAATCCCGAACAAAGAAACAGAAATTAAAAATTTCATGCAAATGTGAATTGTATTTCTTTAAAAATTGTCACAAGTAAGTGGGTATCATTTTCTTACATAATACGATTCTGTGATCATCAAGGATTTTAAGGGTCTACTAGTAATGCTTCATAACGAAGGTCGTCTATTACCATAAGTGACTATGACAATGATATTGTATGATGGAGTGATTATGATGTGATATTATACGAGAGTCATTATGATACATTGTATGATGGAGTCATTATGATATATTGTATGATGGAGTCATCATGACATATTGTATGATGGAGTCATTATGATACATTGTATGATGGAGTCATTATGATATATTGTATGATGGAGTCATTATGACATGATATTGCATGATGGGAGTCCTTACGATATGATGGTGTCAATGTGACATGATATTGTATGATGATGTCATTATATGATATAGGATGATCAAGTAACTATGACGTGACATTGTATGAAAGTCATTATGACATAATATAGCATGACGGAGTCATTATATTACATTGCATGTTGAAGTCATTACGATATATTACATATTGAAGTCATTATGATATATTGCATGATTAAGTCATTATTATATTGCATGATGGCATCATTATGATATGATGTGGTACCATAAAGTCATCATGACCTGATATTGTATGAAAGAGCCTCCATAAATGTTAAGAGAACTGCTGTTGCTGGATGTGCAGCAGAGGAGAGGCATTTGGAAATTCTTTACAAAGAGTCTGGTCCAATCACTTGTTGACTATGCTAAGCCAGAATCAAGTCAAAAGGTCTAAGGGAATGCACATGTGCACTGTGCTCTGCCAATAACCAACATAAGTCAAAACCAAGACAACAGGTTAGAGATATTACACGACATAGGTCTCTGTGTCAATACAGGATGTACCAAGTCTACCTCCGTTGAATCACTGCAATACCTCATGGGTAATCCTAACATTGTGGACAGACACACCCACCAGCAGGTGACTTGTTCCTAACATGGTGGACAGACAAACTCACCAAATGGGACCCATGATCACAGTTATGAATGGCTATCCAAAACCCTGCGCACACTCTTCACAGATTCACGAACCCAGTTGTCATTCCTCAATAGTACAACTTTTGACCCGCTAAATCCACTTTTAAAATGCCCCGTCGCAGGCTCAGCAGATGCTCATGGATATAAGTTAACTTACAGAACATTTTTTCTTTGACATCTGAACGCATCCTGACCCATCATTCCTGACACAGCATGCAGTCTGTTCTTCCTTAATACGGTCAACAGCGATAGCAGTGAGGATGTTCTGATCTCTCCTCATACACGGCGAGAACTTGGCTCCGAGGTGGATCAGGTCAGCCTGACGTGGTCCTATCCACATGTTGGACTTCTCATAGTAAGACACTTGTTCAATAGCCAGGTTCGAAGTGAACACCTAAAACAATACAGAGGCATTAGTTGTCATTGACTGACAATTTCAGGCAAAAGAAGAAACATGACATATCACAGAATTTTTGACATATATCTTAGTTATAGAATTGAGTGGAATGACGAACATCCATGGTAGATTCAGTTCAAAGGTTGCACTGCTTCATGGAAAATAACACAACAAACTGGACAAACCCACTAGAGTAGGGGGGCACCTAGGTACCTCTGGACACACCCACTGGAGAAGAGGAAAAACCAGTAGGTACCTCTGGACACACCCACTGGAGTAGAGGAAAACCTAGGTACCTCTGAACACACTGTCAGTAGGGGAACACCTAGGTACCTCAGAACACACTACAAACAGGATGATGACAAATTCCTAGCTAAAAAATAAAACTAGTATAAATTCCAGAAAGGTTAAAGAGGTCTTTTTATGAAAACCAAAAAGCATACAATGAATCATGACCATGGTGCTAAATTCCATTTGCATTCATTAAGGAACTCCGAAGACAAAAGGCAAACATAAAAAAGAATAGCCACTAGGATGCACAGGGGTAGTCAGATTCACTCAAAACTCGTGGTCATGTGCCGCCAGCTTCAAAGGAGCACATATGCCAAACCTCACAAAAATACATTTAGGAAATCCACAGCTACAGAGGAAAACATAAAAAATTGCCACAAGGTGACACAACAGTAGTCAGACACATCTGATAGTCCTAGACATTCATTGTCACAGCCACAGGAACACATGTCAAAATTCACAACGATCCTTCAGTGGTTTAGGTGAACCAGCTGTGGACTCGAAAAAGCAAAGCTACAACTAGGGGGCACCAAAGAAGTCAAAGCTATCAAAAAATCATCAGCAATGCTCGCCCCAGTAGGAAAATATACACCAATGTTCATAATAATCCTTAGAATGGTGGACAAGGAAGTTATTACATCCGAAAATTTCAAATTTCAGTCGATCCATTCTTGTTGTTTTATTTACCGATTTATATTCTTTAATGCAAACAAATGCATCAAGGAAGATGCAGAAGAAAACAAAAAAATTAAATTGCCACAAGGACTCACAGCAGCAGTCAGAATTAGCTGTTTTTACCAAGTTTATAGAAACACATTTACCAAATTTAACAGCTTCTGTAGAGTGTTATGAGATACAGCCACGGACTCGAACTAGGAGGTGCCACAGTAATCGGAGCTGTCTGAAAATCATCGCCAGACCTCCTCTTCCCAGTAGGAACAAGTAGGTCAATTTTCATAATTATCCTGAGAGTGGTTTGGACAACAAAGAGGCGGAAACAAAATGTGGAACAAAATACATTGAATCTATGGAAAAACAGGAAGGTGGGGTCATCTTCTTAATAGATACCTACTTGCCAAATTTCATGAAATTCTATTAAGGAACTCTGAAGACATAGAGGAAAACGCAAAATAAAGTTGCCGCTGGAGGGCACTATCATGGTAGTTGGATCCATCCCAAAATTTGCTGATGCAGCATTACCCACATACCTGTAAATTTTCACGGACATCCATCTATACGATTTCGTTACAGCTACGTTTGCCAGACAGACTGGCAGAAATTATAGCATAATTCGCCCTGATATAAATAATATATTTGCGTAACAATGTATAAATGATTTGATCGACTTACGATGTCGATGAACTCTGATCACAGATGTTTCTATATGTTTATGCACCAGTTTAATTTGAGCAAGAGTGCCCTCATTTGAAGATTCACGCATGAATTCAATTGATTTGCCCCGTCAGACAACCGAATGTGATTGTTGAAGTCACAAGATTAGGGAATAAAGTGGTGTGCGTCACTTATCTGACAGGTTCTGGCATTCGCAAAAATTGCATATTTGTTTTGTAAATTTCTTATCTATCAGCTACTCAATTCAAATATTCAATCATTCAAACTTTTGAACAGTTTAAATTTGCTAAAAATGATGCCAACCCAATATTTAGCCCAAAACAAAGGACCACAGACAGAAAGCTAATACTTGCTTGAGTGTCTATTCCTACAGAATAAACTTATTACATGAAATTCTGAAAACATGACTACACACGCACACACCCACCTTATCCTGCCCTCTATTGGTCATGACTATACACACCCACCTTATCCTGTCCTCTATTGGTCATGACTATACACACTCACCTTATCCTGCCCTCTATTGGTCATGACTATACACACCCACCTTACCTCGCCCTCTATAAGTTTATCCTCCACATCAATAGGAGCTATACCATAGACAGACACAGCAACAATGAAGACCACAATCTGCACAAATGTGACCCAATACGTAAAGTATGGCCTGAAATGACAAAAACAACACTGCTTTGTGAGTGTTGTTGTCATGCATAAGTCAACTGTCAAAGTACAGTAAAATCTCATCAATTTTGGACAAAAATAGTTGCCAAAATTGGTCTTTTTCCAAACGCTTCTAATATTGTTTTGAATGTCCACAGTTGCTGGAAACATTGCCTGAAGGTTGGCATGGCATACACATTTAAAATTGTATTTATTTGGTGCTACTTATCTTTCATTAAAAAAATGAAAACATAAAATTTCACTTGTCCGCCACACTGTGTCCTAAACTGGAAAGATTTTACCGTAGTGCAACAACAGTATATTGTGCCTCTTCTTCGACCACCTTACATAACAGCTTCAATAAATATTGCAGTAAGAGCGTTAACAAAACTTCTTTTGAATATCTATATTATAGGCTCTAACTATGTTTGAAAAAAGCCACCACACACAATGCTTATTTCTAAGGTTATTTATGGTCTTTCGCTACAGTAATGACAAGTTATGTATCAGAAGTATACCAACACTGGTTTTAGTTCTGTGAACTGTATTTTGCTGTTCTGTTTGTTTACTAACAGATAGCACATGGTTGGCAATGACCTGTGGGGCCAGACCAGTGATTACATAATTTTTCATCAAAACAGAATAGTAGTAATTAATACAGAACCACAGTCTAAAACATTCTAGAGCCTGGTACATTCTGTATATAATGATTGGGTAGATTTCGTGAAGTTCCGTAATGTGCTTGAATTGGTCAAATGTTCCAGAAAATTTTAAGAGACAAGTTAATGCGAGTCAGTTAAGTTGAAAAGTGGAGTTTGAGTTGAACTAGAATTGAGTTGAGGTAAAGTTACAGTTGAGTTGCAGTTACAGAATCAGCAGTTACAGCATCAGTCAATAGAGGGCCTGCTATAAAGACAGCTGGTTATTGAATCAATGGCATTGGAAAAGTTGCTGGAAGTGATTCACATGTCAAAGCTTTGCAGCAGAGCCAGACTGGAGCGTAGAAGGCAGATATTACATCACACGGTTTGTCTGAGCAGACTTGTGAACATTTGTGCAAGATTAACAAAGTAATAAAGTTAACTCAAACTGGTCTTCAGTCTACAATCACACCGAAAGCTAATAACACTAGTCAGTGACAACCTGGGCCCATCCAACCACAGGGTAAAACATGATATATGTTATCAGGTCCCGACACAGTATCACTGGTCAGCTTTCAGACTGTGACAGTGACATGTTTCGTTATCAGGACATGTGATAGTATCACTGATCTAATTACTAGCATGGACTATCATTGTACCCAGGATAATTAGGAAAGTCATAAAAAAGAGCACTTAATTTGGCTAAAACAAAAGGACTACCTTTGATGCCATCAAACAACATGTTAAGCTAGTGTGCATTCATAATGATATTCTTGAAACATCGTTACACATATGTGTACATGGGCGCATAAAAATTTCAATTTTGAAAAATATTTTTGAGCGAAATAAGTAAAGAATTACCATGCCTTTCAGTCTACACTAAATCAAACCGACATTGTCCCTCGGTGATATCATGTCGCTGGGAAGTCTAGTACAAAGTTGCCTTGGTAAACAGATTTTGTCAGATAAAGCATGGTAGACATTCTTTGTTATAAAGTGCACTCTCTTCTTTGTCAATGTACTTCATGAGCTTACGCACTAGAAGTACTTTGTATGCTCAGCCTGATACACACCGTTCGTCAAAGGCTATGGTCTAATGTAGGAGTGTTTGTAGAAGGCCATGTGCTTAAGCACAATTGTATGTAAAAACCATGGGCTTATGCATGACTTTGTGTATTTGTCAAAGTCCTTGCACTTATGCATCGGTATCTGTCGAAGCCCGTGGACTTGTGCGTGAGTAATAATCGAAGCCCGTGGACTTATGCAAGGGTATTTGATGAAGCCTGTAAATTGATGCATGAGTATTTTCGTTGATTAGCATGTGGACTTGTGTATGCATGCAGAAGACCATGGTTTATGAAAAAAACGTTTGTAGAAGGTCATGAATTTATACAAATTAAAGAGTTTGTCAAAGGCCATGGGCTGATGGACAAACATTTGTAGAAAGCCAATGAGTATAAGCACCCCAGGTACAAGAACACAAGCTTATACACACTCAATAAAGAGATATGAAAATGTAGACTTTTCTAATGATATAATAAACTTACTCGTTTCAAATCATGAATACCGCATTACACTTTTAGGAAAAACAAAAAATATGACCATGCAGAATTAAGAAATTTCACAATAAATTAACAGTTGTTTGAAATAACTAAGTACCTATAGTCACTCATTTCAGAAATCTGTTTCTTCACACTTGATGTGATTCTCTCTCGCCTGAAGCTGCGTTGGAACAAACGTCCGACCACACCCATACCAAACGTGCGACGGTCAGAGTTCTCCTTGGTGTCTGTCAGTACCTTATTGACTATACGTGTCATTCCTACACGGTGTGTGGGTGCCCGTGCTTCAGGGACAGACATTCGGGCCTCAGGGGGAGCACGTCTCCAACCACGCGCCATTCTAGAGAACACAAAGTGAAGGAAAGGTTAGCACATGAGAAAACAGAAGAATGATTCTATGCCTTTGGACAAACTCATTTGACTTAGACAACCAGAGAATAATTATATCACTTCCAGTCAAACAGAGTGAAAGGCTAGAGGGGTAACAAAACTCGACTGATATTGACAAAGAATTTGGAAGCTTTCATGTTTTCTGACAGGATGATGTCTTCAGCAGAGCTTGTCAGAAAAATGGTGATTACACGGCCACCATGAAATGTGTATTTCAGCGAAAAAAAAGGTTTAAAGGCTATTTTAATTTCATTATGCGACATTGTTCCTCAGATACCTCCAATCCTGAAAATAGGTCACTGACTGTGACATACCAACAGAAGGCTTCAACCACGTAACAAGGTACATGACTCAATGTGAAACGGGAGTTCCTCAGTGTACAACCAAGCTGCGACGAGAGACCCCAGAGTCGTCGATACTAATGTCTGAGTCATACAGGATATTGACTTACGGATGATCTGGCAGATCATGTGCACCACCAAGCCCTGGTTCTGTCTTCCTCTCAGGAATATCAAAGAAAACTTCATCATCTTCGTCTTCTTCTTCAATGGGGGGATGATGGTCCTAGAAACAACATAGGTTTTTGTTAAAAACAACTAGCATTAGATGACGATTTTCTATAGCAAATTCAATCAAGTTCTTAAGCTGCACAAAACATTCCGCAAGATGCATTGTGGGTAGAGCAACTGCTTTATTGTTTCAGGTAATGGAGTGTAAAATAAAAGTTTATTAACCACTGAAAGAGTTGTAGTTCACTGTCACATCATTTGCTGCCCGAGAAGAAAATGTAACCAGAGAAAAAGCAGGATTAGTGATCCATCCTGTAACACTAGTATCTTGTGAGCTCAGCGAGATTGCGCTAATGCAACACAAAATCTTGTGTTTTGTGAGACAGGTCATGATCGTGCGAGTGCACATTATCAAAATGTCTACGTCGAAAATTGATTGGACAGTTAGAGAAGAATGTAGAATTAAGGGAGAAAAGGGTACACGTACTTTTGTTGGTACAAGCCAAAACGTTTTGCTGAAGGTGTTTTTGAACATTACCAGGGTTCAGGCTGGGAGCTTTAGTCTTGATGTCTCCTTCCACACACCCAAGCTATTTTCAGGTATTTGCAACGCGAAGACCGAAGTGAAAACATAACGGATGGCTTACCAGAGGGGTCCCAGCATCCACCTCATCTTCAGTCAAACTAGGGGGTTTGAAGCTACGGGTCAGATCACCACCAGGCTTGATCAACTTAGGCACTCGCGGCTAGAACAACACAAAATACCCGCAGTCATCAACGATGTTGCATCTAAGCAACAAATGACACGTGCGGGTGGTTCCCTGCCATGTACCCCTCTGTCAACATTCACCAAGATCTATGTAGTTATTTGCTTTGTGTTGTAGCTAAATAATATTTTACTTAATATATCGCCGTGTATATACAAGCCTAGAAATAACGATTCACTTCCTAGGCTAATTCTTTGTACCATTATTGTATTGCCTTATACTTGTGTTGCAATAAAAAAACTGTGCAGTGGTTTGACAGATAATCAGCAGACAAGCAAAACTAATACAACACGAGGAATGGAATGATGACCGTAGGCAACAACAAAAAAAATTGTTGGCCACATAAAAATAACTGAATCAATTACTGAGCACAAAAATCAACAGGTTTTGTGATTTAGACAAAGTATATACAGCTGCCAAGTGAAGCATGGAAGGCACAGACACTTGTGGATGGCTCACCTTCATAGCAGCAATAGCCATCTTGACCACAGATTCTTTACGTGACACTTGTCTGGCCACTTTATGCCACTTGTTTCTGTAGTAAGTGCTGGTACTTGACCCTGGTGTCATGCCAATCATTGATGAACTGCCCATGTCTCCTCCCACATGAAGGGGGTCATACACTGACGTCTGCGAGAAAGGTCACAGAGGTCATGTCAATCAGTGATGAACTACCCATGTCTCTCCCACAACAGGGCATGGAATGACCAATGACAAAAAAAGACGAAAATTTCCAGGTGATTTATTGTTCCACTAATAGGCTTGTGTGATAGAAATAATTTTTGTGTTGTAAAATTTATCTAAAATAAACGTTCTTGCATGAATAAAGTCAAAATAATGATAAAAAAAGAGACGAAAGAAGACAAAATTGGAAATTAAATAAGAGGAAATCAAAACCAAAAAAGAGGAAATCCCTTAAAAGATGAAAATTCCAAGTCATACACCGGCGTCTAGAAGAAAGGTCACTGAGATCATGTCAATCACCAATGAACTGCCCATGTGTCCTTCCACAGGAAGGAGTCATACACTGACATCTGCAAGAAAGATCACTGAGGTCATGTCGGTCACTAAAAATTTACCAACGGGAGTTACTTGTCGTTTGAGGCAAAAACTGTGCAAAGTTTTTAGATATAAAATGCTTGAACGAAGACATAAAGTAAATACATTTTACAGGATTTTTGAAACAGTGGTTTTACATAGTTGCCAACATTCCAAAATAAACAAGAGCAAGACAAGCATTACAATACATCCACAATGAATATAGATTTCATGAAATTCCATCTAGAAACTCCCAAGGGTAACGGTAACAAAATGAAAATTTGTTGTCGCGTTCATAGGAATACACTTGACAAATCTCACAAAGATCCAGCCAGAGTTTTAGCTGTGGATGCAAAAAACACAATTGCCAGAAAGGGGTGCCACAGTAGTCAGACCTGTGCGAAAATCAGCACCAGTCATGCTGTTGTCAGTAGAAGACTGTCCGCCAAATTTCTTAATGACCCTTTGAGAACGTTGGCAGATAGAGGGAGGCTGATGCTAAAAAACAGATTAAAAATAATTGAAAATGGCTGCTAGGCGACACAGAATATGACTAATACATTCGAAAATAGAAAGGTGTTCTTGTCTCCTTACTAGAAACCTACTGGTCAAATTTCAAGAAATCTGTCAAAGAGTTTTCAAGAAACACGAAGAAAATGAAATAAGAACTAGGAGGCACACCAGTGGTCAGAACTGTCTGGAAATCACCGTCACCTGTTGCCAGCATTACAGGAACACACCTGGCAAATTTCATGAAGATCCTGCAAGTGGTTAAAAGGTGCGCAAAAAGTAGGACATTTGGGGGCTGTTTTGTTAAAAAGAGTCAACTGGCTTTCAATTGGGCGTTTAGCAAAATTGAGTCTATGTTAAGATTTTTTAACATGTTTTAAGAAAATCTGTCTATAGCTCAAAGTCAAAAGGTAAAAATCTGTAGTCTCAAAAAATACAAAAAACAAAAAATCAACTTGTGGCTATTTGCACTAGACTAAAGTCAAAAGATAACAGACAGTTTATTTGAAAAACAGGTCGCTGGGCTTTGGTCATCATGCAAAAGGAATGGTAATAGGGTCGTTTTTAGTCATGCCTGTGCTATGGAGCAGGGAAGTGGGCATATTGGTGTGAACAAGAATGACAATTTTCAAATAATATGAAAATCCGCAGCCACACAGTAAAGCAATGGTATCAATATATAAATATCGTCGCGTGCATCAAAAAGCGGGCCATTCTGATGCTGTGGTGGGACACAGGACAAAGCCTCACAAAGCTGGACGGTGCTGCCAAAAGTGGGACAGTTGGTAACTATGGACAAGCAACCGTGTAGTGGTAGTTTACCTGTCTAGAGTAGGTTCCAAGGTCAGCTGTCTTTGGTACAAACTCATCTTTGATACCACCACTAATTGCTGAGCTGGCAAGTCGCGACCTCCGCTCATGCCAGCTTGACTGATGTCCACACGGCTGATCCTGGGACAATCCAAAGAACTCCTCTGTTGCCCGTTTCACAGTCCTATAAAGAATAACTAACCAACTTAGTAACTAGGAAACAGCACTTCATATTGGCCCCAACCTAGAAATTATCTCCCTTGTAACTAGAACATGCAGCTATTCATTCTGGACCCAACCTTGGAATTATCTTCCCTGTAATTTCAAGACGTCTATATATCCCTGTCCATGCAAGAATTCTTATGTGCTGATTATTCCCCTCTCCTAGAATAGCTATCATCAAACAACAAAATACTAAAATTGGGAAATTTGAAAAATAAGTCTCATGGACTATTCTTGAGATTTCTTCTGCAGTTAGTTGCACCAGCACACTGCTGTTGAGTTTTCGCCTTCAAGCAACCACTGGCAAGCATAATCGCACATTCTATTGAGCTGCCTTGTAACACAGAATGAGAATCAACCCGCACAACATGTCACAATATGAACACAAAAAGGAAGTGTCGGTTAAAACATTGGTGTTAATAATTCAAACATTGCTATGTGATCTCATATACTGTAAACTCGCGGGGTTAACGCCCATGCCCATGTAATCGCCCATCCCCGACTCTGGTCAATTTTCGGTTTAAGCGCCCACTGCTTGGGTAATCCCTCATTCCCTACTTTGTGCTAATTTCCACATAAGCGTCCATTTCTTGGGTAATCGCCCATCCCCAACTTACTGCTTACAGAAATTGCGCTTGAACTCGTGCTTTTGTTCACAGCTTCGGCTTGGGCTATGACTACCATGTTTGCAGAAACACGGCATGCTTACACATGAGTACAATTGTCTCGAAAAGTAAGTTTTTCAGCTGGCGTTTGTGGAATAACTCAAGTGTTGCAACCACCTTTTTTAAACTTATCAACTGAACTTTAAATTAATATAGTCCTACTCCGTAGATTTTTATAGAAGTGATGCTATTCAACTACGAGATTAGGCGTATGATGTCTTGGTCGTCACCGACGTAGGTTTGTCTAGTTGACAAGTTTTCGAATTACCTAGTCTAAATTTTTTCGTATCAGACGCCATTTCCAGTGCTTTTTCGAGTTCAGTAGATCAAATTTTTTGAGTGTTTGGCGAGAACAGGTAAAACTTCGAAACATCGCCATGTATTTTCAGATGGAGAACACTTGATTTTGCTAGATTTGACCCATATTTGACTTGAGCAATTAATCTAACTTCCCTCCCGTTGTAATTGCACGCACAGACCACTTGATTTTGATAGCCTATTTTCTGGGTCAACTCAAATTTGAATTGAACAATTATTCACACTCCCCTCTCATTGTAATTGCAAACAGTTTGTGTCGATCAGGAACGAATAGTCCGTGTTTTTAATCCAGTGACAGATAAACTAAACAATGAATTGAAAGTTTATCGGGTTTAATAAGCAGACGATATTAACAACGAGACGGGACCAGAAGGGTTCCAACAAAACACAGTCGCACTAACAACAGTTACAGTACAATGGTGATGGAAATGACATGTAGTCCCATTCACTGATGTGAAACAGTGCTTGCTGATACGGTAAGTGGACTGCCATTCGAGTTTCATAAAGCTCTGGGGTATGACATTTTGCAGCACGCTAATACTATATTTGAAAACATCAGACTTTTTAACAACGTTCTCGCGAAATCACCCTTTCAAAGTCGAAATCCTGTTTCTGTTTGAGCCCTGAGAAACTAGTGGTTGTCGAGTACCGCTGTTGGACCAAACTTATAAGTTCTGTGCTCGAATGAACAACCCGTGAGCTTGCCCAGTTCGGCTAAAACTTGGATGTAAGCGACCACTCCTTAGGTAATCGCCCACTCCCGACTTTTGCCAATTTTTCGGTTTAAGTGCCCACTGCTTGGGTAATCGCCCACCCCCGTCTCAGGGTTTCCCAATTAAGCGCCCAGGGCGTTAACCCGTGAGTTTACGGTAGTTCAAAGTAGAGAAAAATAGTACAGGTACACTGACCAACAAATTATAAGAGAAGTGAGGCTTCACTCACCTTCCGAACGTCTGCAGTCTACTAGGCTGTCTGTTCAGACCACTGGGCCGGACCCCATCAGCCATAATGAGTTACAATACCTGCAAGATAAGGATAGCATTGTGATAAAGGTGACAGTTTTATGACAAACACTGATTAATCCAAAGATAAAAAAATCGAAACAAACATACAGTACATTATAAAAGAACAATTTCTCTACGATGACCACCTCCCAAAAAACACAGCAACAATCTGACAACGCTACCAACAATACAGCACATCTGCAGGGCACTTGTCAAATTTCTCTACAAAAATAAAGATGAAGAATATTTAGCCTGTTGCTAGCATGGTTTGTATTGTGTTAATGTTATAAAACTTTTGACAAATTTTCCATTGCCTGTAGTCAAGTAATCAGCTACTAGAAATTGGAAAAATGATAAATTTGGCAAATTTTTAGTGAGAAAGAAATGGAGAATTTCTGTACATCATTACTATTCTGACAATCATCTGTAGCATGACTTACGAAGCTAAGATATATAAGGTATATAAAGAATTCTTCCTTCCCAAGGCACGGTGTATTCTTCTCTTCTTGGTCGACTCAGGCAAGAAGTGTGTTAGCGACTAAACCTGCATATCGCCTCGTTTAGCTGGCTAAAAAACAAAAATTGAATTATGTACTAGTATTAATGTTTCTTGCTAAGATTCTATTTCTGTTGCGTAAAAGAACATGGAAACCACTTTAAAGTTTATTGGGGTTTCCCAACCCTAAAACTGCAAATTGAACAATTACGGCAAATGAACAGTATTACCTGTGACTTCAGTAGGTAACAAATAGAATCCTAACATGGTAAAGAATGTCCTGTGAGAGGCCTAATACGATTTTCGGGACATGGCCAATGCACTTCAATATACTAGCCGTAAGCCAAAGTATCAAGCACTTGCAAATCTACATCCTGAATACATTAGCCAATCGCATAAATATAAATTTGCAAGTCTGTAACCTGAAAGCATTATCCGCTCACTACTAATACCAAACAGTTGTGAATCTGAATCCTGTATATATAAGCTTCTAGCTAAAATATCATTTAGACTTTGCAAATCTGAATTCTAAATTTTCATTGTCTGGATCCATCTCAGTTCAGCATGGTTTAGTACTCGTCTGGTAACCAGCAGCCAGCGTTTGGTTAGAATGTTCCTGCCTAGTGCCGCAACAAAAAGATCGGGACAGACAACAAACCAAGACACAAATTGTTTCCAAATTTTCAATGGGACAATGCAGTTTCTTATCATGATTATCCAACAATATCATTTTTGATCTTTACCAAAATTCAACATCAGAATCATGTTGGCCTGTCGGAAGGTTACGTAGGAAGCAAGAGAAATGTCCAAATTTGGCTAATTTCATATGTCATCTCAGAAATGGGTGACTGAATTCATATGACAGTGTGCTATGTGCACTGTTCTACAAAATGCTGATAGGAATTGTAGTTAAAATGTTCCACTTTTGCCCGGGGACTATTGAAACTAGGGCGTTTACGACTTTCATGAAAAAAACAAAATATTTTAGAAAACTATAACAGCAAAAAATCTGATCATTTTATTGATAACATGGGTTTAATATCAATGTAAGTTTGATGCTAAATTTTAATAAAAAGATATGGCCACATGATCTAGAAAGATTGGCAAAAGATAAACATGAAATTTTCCAGTCTCTAGTTTTAGAAAATATACTACACATACTTTTACTTCAGACCTAAAATTAAGGCAAAGGCTTGCTAATCAGGTCCAACATAACCTTTACGATCTTGACAAATCACATCAATGCTAGCAACCTTCACAGTTGTCATGAAACGTGATTTTGAAACAAAAAATCATTTGTTCTATTCCAATTTGCAATCCCAAACTAAGTCTTTTGTTAGAAACGCCAGTTTCAAACACCAAATCCACTACTGAAATCTTCTGAGAGTCATATTCCTTAATGTAAGAACCCAGCAACGACGAAAGATCATGCAAGACTTCGCATGATATGATTAAGCCTTTAAGTGAAGCCCATGGTCACACGCCTAGTTTTATTTGAAGAATTCTTGCATCTACAGATTACAGCTCTCTTCTGACTGGTTATAACAAGTGGGCAGACGACTGCTTTATCTAGAAAAAAGTAATAAGTAGATCATTCGGTGTATTGAAAATAAGCAAATTTGATTGGTTCACTTTCAACATCAGTTTTGAAATTTTGACATCAACTATCCAGCAGAAGCGTTTTTCGTGAAATGGCGTGAGGAGTTAGAGATTTTGAAACATGTAGTCAGAATGAAGCTGTTGCGACCATGTAGTTGGAACTGAGCAGTAGTGACCATGTAGTAAGAATCAAGCTGTTGTGACCATGTAGTTGGAACTGAGCAGTAGTGACCATGTAGCAAGAATCAAGCCGTTGGGACCATGTAGTTGGAACTGAGCAGTAATGACCATGTAGTCAGAATCAAGCTGTTGTGACCATGTAGTTGGAACTGAGCAGTAATGACCATGTAGTCAGAATCAAGCTGTTGTGACCATGTAGTTGGAACTGAGCAGTAGTAGTCAGAATCAAGCTGTTGTGACCATGTAGTTGGAACTGAGCAGTCATGACCATGTAGTCAGAATCAAGCTGTTGGGACCATGTAGTTGGAACTGAGCAGTAGTGGCCATGTAGTCAGAATCAAGCTGTTTGGACCATGTAGTTGGAACTGAGCAATAGTGAGCATGTAGTTAGGATCGAGCATTTATGACCATAATTTCAGAATCAAACAGTTGTGACCATGAGGTCAGAATCCCGCAGTAGTGACCATGTTGCCAGAATCAACCAGAAGTGATCACGTAGTGAATATCAAGCAGTTGTGACCATTTAGTTCCACTAACAGTGGAATAGTTGTGTTACCATTTGAGCTCAGTTTACTATTACAACATCTGCAACACTGCAAACAAACAAGGTGTCAATTGGCAATCCTGCTTTCCATCAAAGCCTCAAACCCAATCAAAAATTATTCAAGTGATGTCAGACAATCACTGGGTCAATAAAAGCAGACAGAGTGTTACATAAGAGGCTAATTAGAGCTTGATCAGTACTAGCTCATGTAAGTATAAACAAGATACACTAAGCATACTCTCAAATCATCTGGCTAATTTAGGAAAAGAGGATTAGTCTTGTTGTACAGGCATTAATAGCTGTATTCATAATTGACAAATAACTGCTAACACAATGTTAAAATTCAATACATACCAGATAAAACAAAATGAAAGTGCGCTGAGGATCGACACTTGGCAAAATCGAATAAAAATTTAAGGTGAGAAACAAAGAACATCAAAAAATGCGAACGCGACGCCTATTACACCAATGTAGAGTAATAATGATAAACGATTATAGGACAAATTGTATTGAAGAATCAGTCAGTAAATGACAGTTATCAAATCAGAAGTCTTTGAATAACTCGAGAACATTAAGCCATAGCGAAAAATCAAACATCCATCATAGATAGCCCATAAGGAGATCTATTTACAAACCAAATGTGAAGTGATTCGATCAAAAGATCGTGAATCTAGAGCTCCTCAAACATATTTAAAAAATCGGGCATCACAGCACCATCTTGCATTCAATTTCGTCCCAAAACAAAAGACCTCGGGCTATTGGCTAGACAAATACTGTTCGTAAAAATCAGAAGAAAAGTGAGATCTAACATAAAAGTGCATACCGGGTAAGTCAATAAAAGGCAGTAAATCTTGAATACAGGCCTTTATGCAGCGTACGTCCTGGGCATCCAAATGTACGCCCTAACATTAATCTGGACGCCCTGGCAAGGACGCCCAATGTATCATTTGGATGCCCATTGTCAATAGGAACATTTCAAGTTTGGACTCACACATTGTAATGAATACTAGGAAGCCTCTGAAGGCTCACAGTGGGGGCTCTTTTTTCAAAGCAGGAAGAAATATACAGAGTATACAGTGTATATACAAAGTTGCTATGCTCACACTTGGTTGATAGCATTGTCAAAGTCTTGGTCTACACCAATTTTTTTATTAAAAATGCTCACTATATGCATTGTTGCTATTTTGACACTTGATTGACAGCATTGTTAAAGTCTTGGTCTAGCCATTTTTTTAGTAAAAATGCTCACCATAGAAGGCTGTTTTATAAACTTAGATGTAAAAACCTTGATCTATGCATTTTTTGTAAAAAAATCTGCGTGTTTGGGGGTATTGCTGGGGGTGGGGATTTACGCGTCGGAATCATGGACGCCCTGGAATATTGGGAACCCCATTTTGGACACCCTATTTTCAAAATCCTGGATAAAGGCCTGCTCGAATATCACGAAAACAATAAGTTGCAGCTAGAAATGTACTTCACTGTGCTCATAGTGAAAAGAACTATCCACATACCAGATTTCAGACTGATCCATCAAAGAATACCAAAGATTGGCACAAAAACTTATTAACTGAAGAGCAGTCATCTGACAGACTCCAATAACTCGAGAGGGGTAAGTCCAAGAGAAAAAAGCACACTTCCGATATTCCACGAAATGACCTATCCACAGGAAAAAAATCAGAAAAATCCCACCAGCAAGAGCTCTGCAACAAAAAAGGGAAAAATATAGCTGCCACAGCACCATCTTGTATCCGATTTCAACAAACAACGATAAGCTTAAGCTATTCATGGTGTTTGCGTAAAATCTACCCTAACTTGATAAGAAATGCAACCCGTAGTATTCAAAAAAAGATTCTAACAAATAACAACTTTTATGACAAAGGGACTTGCGAAAACGTCATTTCACTAAGTACTAACCTACAAACGCTGATAAAAGAGGGCCACCTGCGGCAGTCAAGAAATCAGTGCATTACAGAAAGTTTCATGAGCCACTGGTAAGCGCATACTCCAACAAAGATTATGATTAGACGACACTTTTTTCAGTTCAGCAAAATGAGGTTCACTGGACAAGACAATCAAAATTGTATGAGCTGCATTGAACTTTGTGACGGCATACAGATAACAGAAGATTTCATGAAACAGGAAATAAGTCAAAGATTGCAACTATTTTTCCTGCCACTCACGGCTGGCTTAATAAATTCATCTACAGAATGCTGGCAACATTTTTGTTCCAATAATTACTTGTGTTTATTCATGGAAGAGTTCACATACAGGATTTCATTAAACTTTATATCACTTGTGTTTACCTATAAGCAACTCAAATATACAAAATTGACTTCTGTGCACCACTGCCACAACTATTGCAGCGTCACCAGCACAGAGTGCATGATGGTTAAAACAAGATTGACCCAACACTGATCCAATACCAGTGTTTTCAACGTGTATTAAAATTTGACTCTTATCGGAGGTGATTGTGGAGCCAGCTCAGGAGTTGGGGGCTTCATAACATTCAAGGTGATATCTAAAGCACTATTCCTCATTGTTCAACTTTGAAATAACAATGAAGGCGTTGAAGACCACGGACTAAAGGAGACAGCCTGGATTCATTGGATCAGGAAGAGTGTGATGAATCTGCAGCAGCTGTACAGTACTAATAGTGAGTGGAAGGGCAATTGCTCTTTAGCCATCTGATGCCTGAGTTTTGATTTATGAGATCCAAGCTTCCAGACTTGAGTGGGACAAGGTGATTTTCATAAGACTATGTACGTAGTTCCTCTGTGTCAAGCATAGTAATGTTTGCAGGCATCAGAATAACAATGACCTTTACTGAATATATGACTGTTTACTGTAAAATTAATCTAGCCTGTCTACAAGGTAAAATTATTTATTAGCCCAAGCAGTAGTCTTACCTTCCTGGCTAGGGTCCTCTTTCCCAGAACATGTATAGAAAATAGAACCTTGATGTTTTTCTGCCACTTAAGATAATTTACAGTTTTGATGGAGCAAACTGACTCAACTGACCCGCTGCATCTTATTTACAGTTTCCACATGACTTGACCCACTATCATACTAGGGAGAACATATGAGGACTTGCAACAAACAGTTTATTTTACTTTCAACTAAAGTTGAAAAATCTCTTCAGCATAACTCAAATGCATTCAATAAGGACAGAGTTTAATCTAATTTCTACGCCTGTGTCAATAAAGAAGAGAAAATCCTTTTTATGGAAATTCCGCCAGTGCGGAACAAGTCTGGAAATTTTTGACAGTCAGGCAGAGCACCAAGCCCTTAAACATAAAGTCTCCCTTGTTCAAAGGTAAAAAAGTGTTCACTGATTTAATTGTGGGACCTCGGAGAATCAAATTTTTCAGGACTCATTTTCACTAGTCCAGCCGGACAACTAATATCCTGGTCGAGACTAACTTAAATAGTGAATAGAATTTAGGCAAGTGATGACGATTTTCTACATTTTTAGATTCTATACCCACTTGCCCGGCCGGGCAACTGATTCCCAGGCCCCACATGCCTGGCGTTGAAATCTACTTGCACCAGTTAATCGAGCAACCATTTATGTCGAGTCATCTCCGAGTCAAAGTTAGTCACCTTAAATAAAAAAAGCAATGCAGGTGGCCTGATGTCATTTGCGGTGCATCAGACGTGTGCAGGCCTCATGGTTGGGCCCATTGCACAAAACACCCGAGCTAAAGCACGAGAGCCCCATTATGGTTCTTCGTGAAACAAGTTTTCAAGTCTGCCAGTCTCCTTTAAGAAAACGGACAAACATTTCCATTTGTTGTCATGCACTATATGTTGTAGGCATGTAACAGTGCTATCCAGAAGGTTGCTCTTTAGCCTATAAAAAGCTGGGCAAGACTCTACCAGTCACCTTAACTAGGATGGCGTTTTAATTTCAATGGGTCTTAACTTCACAATTAATTATATTTAATAACCCAAATAGACAAGTTGCCTGGATATTTTTACACCACTCGTGCCTTGGGCATGACGTCATGCCGATTTGAGCAACTGAGCAAAGGAGTATTTGTTCCAGCTGGGAAGAGATAAAGACATCAATCGCCAAGTGGTTCCGAACTAAAACGCCTCCGAAGCAGGCCACTAACTGTACCATGACATCTCTTTAAATTAAGTGCTAAAGCCAGTTTGGGCTAGCACCATAAAACCACAATCTCACCAGTTCCATAGGCGGATTTAGGGGGGGCCCAGGGGGCCCGGGCCCCCCCCCTTGGCTGCCGCAAAAAAATAAAACAGCAAGAGTGTAGGGAAATGTTGAGTTTATTAATTAACCCCGGTAATTAAAATTATACGGGTGAAAAAAGATTTCAATGCGTGCAGTTTTAGTGTTGGGGGGGGGGTGCATTCGTAACGGAACTATGGCTAAGTATAGGCTCTCCCGCGATATCCCAAGCGACCGGCAGTGGCGCTGCGCACTACGACTCCTTTTCCGTCGTCTGCTCCACTGTGCAATGAAGAAAATTTACTTCATTTTTTAAAGAAAATGGAACCTGAGTGACGATGAAAAAACAGAAGCTGCTGGTAAGATGTGAATTTTAATCAAAGCCTTAGTGAATCACTCAGAAACTCGCAATACGCTCTTTGTCCAACCTTATCTTAGGACGATTTCCAAATCAATCCCGTCATTATTGCCAACACGAAAAACGGATTTGGTCTTTTGGGCATTTGAAAACTATTTTAAATACGACAAATTTGTTAAGAATTGATGGCACAAAATATAAAACATGTAATAAGCATTACAAAAAGAAGTAGGTTTCGCACGCAAACGCTGTGGACCATAAACAAGTAGTTCTCTTAGTGTACGATTAGTAGTTAAATTGTGGTGGTGTAGTGGTAATGCACGCGCGCTTCAACCGCTAGGTTGTGAGTTCGAATCTTTGGAACTTGCCTGGTTGACATGTTCTCCTTTTTTTGCCTCCTTTTCTTGGATAATACTTTAGGAATCAAGGAAAATGCTTGATTTTTAGAGGTAAAAACAAAAAAAATCCTGTGTGGGAGGGGTGTTCGCCCACCTCCCGACCTCCCCCCATTCGGTGCTATGCGCATCTACAATTGTGGTTCACTTTGCGCAAATGCTTACAGCCGGACAAAATGTTGGCCCCCCCTTGTGATATCCTAGATCCGCCACTGAGTTCATTGGGAGCGATTTATAAACTTCAAGTTGTTCCGAAAAAGCAAGCCTTAAATAAGGCAATTTCATCGCCTGCGCTGTGGATGCCACAGTGTCATACACGTGATAGTATACACCCATAAATTTACTCATTTCAAAATACACCGAATAACATCAAAAGAAAAACCTGCTTATGTAGTGGACAGTTAAAATTAACACATACCATGACTCTGGAGACAATTTTGTGAATATGGTTTTAACATATCCATGAAAATCTGTCGATGTTCACTCGAGCTTCCATCGACGGGTGCCATTTTGGGGAAGTTAAAGAAAATCACGCCAGTTCATGAACAAAAAGTCCAGGGGATATAAATCTTACTAATTCCATCAGATATCTTCACTTGCTACTTTTTGATAGTGTAAGCCGCCAACTCATGCGCTCCCCTCAGCCTTGCATGATGTCAATTGAAATACTGGTTAATGCTCACAGTGAAAAAGTTAACAGTGACCAAAAAGTGTAATTGGAATTCACAAATTCTTCACCAAAGACACCTTAATTCCAGAAGACATGCTTCATCGAGAATATGCATAAAACCAGAAAGGATTGCTGAAGAAAGTAAGCACCTTCTTAAGTGACAAATTTAAGTAGAAACTGTATTTTTTATGAGATGAAAACTTCTTATTCGGTGAGTGGGTTTGGCTTATCCCTAGGCAGCACGTTACAAAAGTCCCTAGGCTGGCTATACAGTGTCTGCAATACTCCCCATCACTTTCTGTACTAATTTCATCCCATGTATTTTAAATGGGCGGTACGCCAAATCTGCTTCCCAAATAAGAGGTTTTCACCCCGTCAAAAATACATATTACACTTCAAATTGTGACTTAAAAATTGGCTTATTCTTCAGCAATCCTTTCTGATTCTACACATAACTTCGATGAAGCATATGTCTAAGGACATTGAGGAAGAATTATAACCCCACTTTTTTGGTCACCACAGACACTTTCACCATCTGCGATAACCTCGGAGAATTTCAATTGACGTCACACGAGTTACGCAAGGACAAGTGCAAGACTGAATGAAGCACGTGACCTGGCACGTGACACTTGCAAAATGTAGCATAGGAAGATATCTAGTGGAATTTGCAAGATTTGAGTCCCTTGAGGCTTTTTATTCATCAACAGGCATGGTTTCGCGAGACAGTGGAGCTCCTATAGGTGCTTCATATGTCGGAACCTTTTTGGCAAATTATGCCTCGCACTGACTAAATATGAAAGTCACGTTGTTATAAATACCTTTTGCGCATAGAGGGACTCCTTAGGAGGCCATTGATTTATTTACTTCCTTCCAACTCAAACAAATAACCCTGTTATCAAACTTTTTCTTCGAGCAGTCCCTCGTACAGTTCCCAAAATCGGTAACTCACCATTTTTAACAGTGCGCCCGGCAGGTGGTATGTATGTCATATCACCTGGCGTGCGCATCTAGTGAAAATGGCGAGTTTTAGTCAGTGCGAGGCATAATTCGCTGAAAAGCTTCAGGAGTATGAAGTGCCTATAGGAGCTCCACTGTCAACTGGCGGTGCCGGCGGGTAGAGACAGTGGTCACTGTCTAGATTTCGCATAAGTTCCTCAACATGGCACTCAGTGAGTGAACAGATTTTTATGGATGCTCAAATTATGTAGACTAATTGTCTCCAGAGCCAAGGTATATATGAGTGCTCCATTGGATGTTATTTGCTGTATTTTGAGATGAGTAACTTTTTATGGAGGTGCACTATCGACTCTGTACGCCTGCGTCATAGAATTATCAGAGCGATGACGATGTAATTGTAGCAATGTAGGCCTAATTGCCTGGCCTACCGCCCGTTTGAAATGACACAGAATGAAATTAATACAGAGACAACGAGAAGTGTTGTAGCCCCTAGACATCCGACCGAAGGGCTACGTGTAGCCTAACCTCAAGTCAGCTAGCTAAAACTGGTGAACCGATTTACTTACTTTACATCCAACTGGAAATTTTACAACCAGAGCAGTCGCTTGACCTTGTTTTGGACGAACCGGAAGTAGTGACCAAAACAGGTTGTCGAAGAATTCTATTTTCGTCGCCCTTAACGTATACTCGGAAACTTGGCTCTCATATTATGTTATTTAAAATCAAACCAAGTGAAAGTGCTTGCATATACACAAAAAAAATTGATTAAGTTATTTGCTTACTATACAACTGACACTTTCAGAATATGAAACTACGGTTACGTTCCATAAACGCAAGAACGTCACGAGTTAATGTGATCACTTGTTTCTTTTGTAAGACATGACGATATCTCGCGAAGTGTTACGTGAGTTTGATTTTTGTGAGGTCTTTGCGTACACGGAACGCACGCATATTACGAGAAGAGGTTTCAGTCATTCTGCGTTGAAGACTCCAGCATGTACTAAAAAGCAACAGTTGAGTATTGTCGCATGATGCTTATTGTTTGTAGCACGGATTTCGATGAAAATAAGTAAGCCATTTTCCTGACCGATCCGTTGGCGATGCGGAAAAATCCACATGCCGACGGGGTGGCCCATCGAAGTCGAACTGGCTGTAGAGTGTAGAGTGTAGTTTTAGTAAAATTTAGTAGGCACCTCCACGAAAAGTTACTCATCTCAAAATGCAACGAATAACATCGAATGAGACATGTGCATATACACCACTGTTGGTGATCACAAGAAACAATCTTTGATAAGTTGGAGCATGTTCATGCGACTGCACTTCTGCGACTACGGTTTGTAGATCTTCACCTTAGCTTAGCAATTGCAGCTAATGTTTCACTAGTATTTTTGTGTATCCCGGTATTATGTATGGGTTGTAGCGTAGTTACATTATCTTTTTGTTGTGTATATACTCAAATTTTCTTTTTGTGGCTCCTGTAGTGATGGGTAATGTACANAATTGTTATTTTATGAAAATTCGAAATCGCAAAATTGTACGTAGTGACTTCTCTTTGTCGGCTGTGTTGACTTTAAGGTCAACATCTTCGCACAGGAACGTCTAATCGAAATGGTTTTTTTGGCAAATTATTCATCATAAAAAGTTCTTTAAAATGATGTATTACATGTCTATTTACGTTTCTTAGTTTTGAAATAATAATATTTTGAACTCGCAGATTCGATTTGACAGAATTTTTACCAAAAATTTTGACACGAAAATGACATTTTCTCCGGAACCATAAGTCCAATTTAAAAAATTTTACTATCGTTATTTTAGTCTCGAAAAGAGCTTTCTAATGATGTATATTACATGCACATTTTCTAAAATTTTTGAAAAATGCTGTCCTCCCTAGTCACTGTCTAGGTTTCGCATAAGTTCCTTAACATGGCACTATGTGAGTGAACAGATTTTTATGGATGCTCAAATTATGTAGACTAATTGTCTCCAGAGCCAAGGTATGAGTGTTCCATTGGATGTTATTTGCTGTATTTTGAGATGAGTAACTTTTTATGGAGGTGCACTATCGACTCTGTACGCCTGCGTCACAGAATTATCAGGGCGATGACGGTGTAGCTTCGATTGTATTTGTAGGCCTAATTGCCTGGCCTACCGCCCGTTTGAAATGACACAGAATGAAATTAATACAGAGACAACGAGAACTGTTGTAGCCCCTAGACATCCGGCCGAGGGGCTACGTGTAGCCTAACCTAAAGTCAGCTAGCTAAAACAGGTGAACCGATTTACTTACTTTACATCCAACTGGAAATTTTACAACCAAAGCAGTCGCTTGACCTTGTTTTGGACGAAGCGGAAGTAGTGCCCAAAACAGGTTGTCGAAGAATTCTATTTTCGTCGCCCTAAACGAATACTCGGAAACTTGGCTCTCCTATTATGTTATTTAAAATCAAACCAAGTGAAAGTGCTTGCACATACACAAAAATTTGATTAAGTTATTCGCTTACTATACAACTGACACTTTCAGAATATGAAACTACGGTTACGTTCCGTAAACGCAAGAACGTCACGAGTAAAGATAATGTGATCACTTGTTTCTTTTGTAAAACATAACGATATCTCGCGAAGTGTTACGTGAGTTTGATTTTTGTGAGGTCTTTGTGTACACGGAACGCACGCATACTACGAGAAGAGATTTCTGTCATTCTGCGTTGAAGGCTTCAGCATGTACTAAAAAGCAGGCTCCAGCAGTTGAGTATTGTCGCATGATGCTTATTGTTTATAGCACGGATCTCGATGAAAATAAGTTAGCCATTTTCCTGACTGATCCGTTGGCGATGCGGAAAAATTCACATGCCGACGGGGTGGCCCATCGAAGTCTGGCTGTAGTTTTAGTTGGCACCTCCACAAAAGGTTATACTCATCTCGTAATGAAACGTATAACATCGAATGTGCATATACACCACTGTTGGTGATCACAAGAAACAATCTTTGATAAATTGGAGCATGTTCATGCGACTGCACTTCTGCAACTATTGTAGATCTTCACCTTAGCAATTGCAGTTAATGTTTCACCAGTATTTTTGTGTATCCCGGTATAATGTATGGGTTGTGTAGCGTAGTTTCATTATCTTTTTGTTGTGTATATATATATACTCAAATTTTCTTTTTGTGGCACCTGCAGTGATGGGTAATGTACATTACTTATCGTAATAAGCATTTATATATATATATTTTTTTTTTTTTCTCAAAATTGTTTCTTCTGCAGTTTTGTTCATAGCATTATGTTGCGTACTTTTAGCTTCTTAGCAGTGTAGACAATTAATTAGTCAACGTAATCGCAACATGTCCATGAAAATCTGTTGCGGTTCACTTAAGTTTCCCTCACCGATGTACTCAGCTCAAGTAAACTGTTTTAAGGTTGGTTTACTGACTACCCTTACCCAGTGCCGTTTTGAGGAAGTCTGGTGAAATCACGCCTGTTGATGAACAAAAAGGCCAAGTGACACAAATACCTTGCAAATGCCACTAGATATTTTCCTGCTAGGTCACATGCTTTGCTGTCTCGCGCTTGTCCTTGCCTAACTGCGTGACATCAATTTATACTTTGCAGTTATCTTGCACGGGTAAAAAGTTGAGAACAACCAAAAAAGTGGAATTCTGCGCCAAAGGATCTTTATTTAAAGGATACCAAATGCACTAATTTTTAGCCTATTTTACAAATATTAAAAATGACTTTCCCATCCAGTTCTCTGAAACAAAATAATTATTTGTTGCACTATTGACAACCTTCAAACGTTTATATCAAGATGTAATGGAAACTGCTTACTAATACAAAGTCTACTAAACGGGCAAACGTGACCTACGCGTTAGGTACGTGAGTCGCAGGACACTGAACTAAGGGATAGCTGACTAACCAAGAACCATAATATCTAATATGTGACACAGTGTGAGCTTTTAGTTGAATGCTGCTTTTATCATACAAGTGGGACGCCTTTGATGCAATATGTAGTTATTGAAATTCTGTTCATCAAATCTTCTGTGCTCTCATTACAAGAGAGTGCAAATGTAAAAAGTCCCCTATGGGGAAGTGTCACCGTAACATTACGCTCGTAGTAAAGAGCATATCTATCAATTAATTATTAAGCATTAAATTATACTGATGATTTAATTCTTTAGAAAGTATTTAGTAAAGTAAGTAAGTAAAATGTTTCGATGTTGGTAAAAAACAGGAAAACAAACGTTAATGCTAGTAAACTTTATGGATACAACAAACTTAAGAGGAAGATTATTTACAGACAGGTAGAGAAAGATTTATTCAAAAGAAAAGTGTATAAACAGATGCAAACACAAACAGAGTAAACGTAAAAATTAGTGGTTCACGTGAATCAAAATACATTATATAACAATGCACATAATTTAGACACTCGCAGTCATTTTCAAGATTATAGTTGTAACAAAGTATTTAAAGGTTTTCAAGACATAGCATCTGAAACTGAATGTTTTTCATTTTTCTGGCCTCTGCCTTGCTAAACTTGACGTGATGGCTCACGCATCCATTTTCAAAACGATGTGCAACCATTTCATGGTAGCTGAGACCCATGTGTAAAATACGATCCACGGGAACTGAATTTGAATTCTCGTGGTTGTGAGTACATTTTTGGGATACCTTTAGCTAAAATTTGCCTTAAGCCACCAGAAACTGGGCAACATGTGTTTTAACAAGAGATTTTGAAACAGCCCCAAAGACAGTGTACCAGGAATCCATCCTGGAACCTCAGCTTTTCAAAATATACCTACAAAGCATGACCCTAATAAAATGAATTTTCCTTAAACTGGACCATAATTAAATAAATCTTGACCTTAGTCCCACACAAACAGATAAGTACAAGCTGAGCGTCTTGTCTCAAATGAATTATAGTAGCTAAGCTGACCAGCCGCTAGCCTAGTTCATGCAATTTGTATCTTCACACCTTCAATTGGTTTGAGATATCAGCCGACAGCTATAGTTCTTTTGAGGCATACAGGACAGCTCCCAGCCCTTAAGCCCGTTCTCTCTCTGTGAAACATGGTTACACGAGTCCCAGTGTGGGTTTGGCCCCACTTATGGGTGGCGTGGGAGCTGTTGCAGTACTGGCAAAATCTGAGGAATGGGAGACAGAGGTGGTTGGTCAACCCCAAAATTTCAAATTTGAAAATGGCCATTAATGCGTTGCCTGTTTTGAGTTGTTGTGGCTCTATATAAAGCCTGCCAGATATTGTGCCCAAAGCAGTGTTGGTCACTTGCATACCATAATGATTGACTGGCAAGATATTGTGCACAAAACCATGTTGTTCACTTTTTACTTCCTGTTACAGTTGGACATGTGACGACACTTGGCTACGATGAGTGACGGGCAACATATTGGATACAGCACCAAGGCAGCCTTCCGCATATTGCATGATGATTTATCACGTGAAGTTGATCGTTACAAGGCAAGCCTGAATGAGCCAACATGTAGCCAGTTGTTGTACACCTCTATGTTCCATCACAATAATCGCCTGTCTGTCCTTCACTGGGTCACCTGTGTCATCATTCTCCTACAGTCAGTGTTCTTGCTAGTTGCTTATGGTCTAGGAGGTGACTCCTACAGGTAACACAGCTCTACCTTGTTGAAATATATTTTGCAGGCTAAATGTAATTAGGTTTTACTAAAGTTCGTTGATGCATCTTGGACTTCTTACCATTGATGTCAAATTTGTCTGTGTAACTTTCTCTGAAATCTTGTTCAATTATGTACCATTTGTCAGTATTATTATGCTTGCATACTCTTTAAATGGACCTTGTTCCGTTGTTGCAAGTGAGTCATTGAAGCTAGAAGCGTATGTTAGCATGCAAGATGTAGTTAAGTACACAATAAGGCTTGCACCACTTACATTGGTCAACTGCCTTTGATCAAAGATCGGATGTATAGTAGCTGCTCTAATACAATCCTGGATTTTCATCTGGAGGAATAATTAGTGCCTGAAGATGGAGCTGTTAAACACATACTACCAATAGATGATGATCACTGGCTAGTTATTTTATTACCTTGAGTCATCCTCTGCTCTACGTTGTATACATAAATAGCCAGCTGCATTGTCATGTTGACTGGTCCTCTGTATTATGGAGATGACTTGCTAGTTATATTGGATCATGTTGACTGGTCTTCTTTATTGTACAGATGACTAGCTTGCTGCAGTGACTCATATTGACCAGTCCTCTTTATTGTAGAAGTGACTGGCTTGCTGCATTGGGTCATATTGACTGGTTCTTGTTATTGCAAACTGAGATAACTGGCTTGCTGTAGTGCTCTTTATTGTATAAACGACAGTCGTGCTGTATTGGGTAACATTGACTGGTGCTCTTTTTTGTAGAGATGACTGGCTTGCTGTTGAAGCCCTTTTTATCCTCTTGTTGTTACTGGCAAACATCTACCTACTGGTATGGGATCAGAAGTTGTATAACAATGAAATGGTTCATGCAGTCCACAGGGTTCTTAAAGTCATCGAAGGTAAGGATATTGGCTCTTCAGTCATTTGGCTGTGATGTCACACTAGAGCACACACAGCATGCTTGGCCAGACACTAGCTGAATTGAATCTAATGTGGCACAACACCGTTAGACATAGTGTTAATTGAATGTCCTTGGCACAGCTCTGCGTGCCAAATTTAAATGTCACAGCAGGTGTTTCAGAGAAGACATGATTATGAGGGGTCATCAATACAGTTATTAGCAAAGATGATTGCAATGGGCTGCGACTAAGCAGCCAACTCTGTACAAAATGCGGGAGGGAGTTTCCAAAATATCTCTAAATGTGTTCTATATTTCCTTACTTGATCACTGAGTGGATCATCATTCTGAGGCATCCAGTTGGTTGCAAACAGTGAATGAAAGACAACAATTACTGGGCTTACTGGATGTTGTGGCTATCTCATGGGCTTCAGCAGACTTAAGTAACTAGCTGGAACCAGGCATGTCATGTGACTGATCACATGACAGCCGGCACTGTAGATCTTGACAGCATGAACCGCAGGCCTCCGTGTCTGTTCAAACACTGCCTCTTTCTCACCACGTTTGACCAGTGATGCATTCTTTGTCTGTTCATTATTATCAAAATGAAAAGAGGACAACGCAGTTATGGAGTGTACAGTATATTTGTTGGAGAGTACAGTACAGTTATTGGAAGGGACATCTCAGTTATTGAGGGGGACAACAAGTTATTGGAAGGGTCAGCGCGGTTGTTTAAAGAAGACAATTGTTGGAAGAGACAGCTCACTTATTGGAAGAGACAGCTCACTTATTGGAAGGGACAGCAAGGCTAATGGATGGGACAGCACAGTTATTGGAGGGGACAGCACAGTTATTAGAGAGGACAGCACAGTTATTGGAGAGGACAGCACAGTCATTAGAGAGGACAAGACAGTTATTGGAGGGGACAAGACAGTTATTGGAGGGGACACCTCAGTTATTGGAAAGGACAGCACAGTTATTGGTAGGGACAGCACAGTTATTAGAGAATACAGGACAGTTATCAGAAGAGACAGCATGGTTATTTGGGAGGGCAGTATGGTTTTTGGAGAGGACAGCACAGTTATTAGAAAGTACAGGACACAGTTATTGGAGGGTACAACTCAGTTAATGGAAAAGACAGCATAGTTTTTGGAGAGGACAGCACAGTTATTAGAAAGTACAGGACACAGTTATTGGAGGGTACAACTCAGTTAATGGAAAAGACAGCATGGTTATTGGAGAGGACAGCACATGTTATGAGACCGATTTTGTAAAAGTAAAAGGCCTGATTTGATTTTCAAATTTTTGACAGCTAGATTGCAGCTTTAACATGATCTCCACATCATATTCTGGCATAACAATCTCATGGTCGGTAAACAATCTAAATGTATTGAAATTTTTCCATGGTGTAGCTTTTTGTCACCGTCACTCTGGTGCAATCTAAGCTATTGATGTTACATTCATTCTAGTATAACGTATTGGACAAGTGTTATATTCATGTATCAAATTGGTGTTAAATTGTGTGTAGTGTAATGTTTTCATTTTACTGTTATGGGTCTGTGAAATATTGGGCTGTCACCGTCAGTATAACAGTGACAGTCACTTTTGCAATATTGCAGTTGGTGCTTCCAAGGGCTACGTGTGGAACTCGGCTAACTACCTGAATGTGAATACACCTATCTCACCTTGTATTGGTGTTCAGTGGACATATAGGGATGGTGAGGTAGTCAACTTGCCCACTAGTCTGTTGGTCAAAGGTGATGTCATCGTGCTGCGACCTGGGCAAGAAGTGGAGGTCAAATGTCAACGTATTGAGGTGGGTCATTCAACAAGTATGAAAAGAGATCCTCACACAAATTCATTAATTTGGTCGAAAATTTGACATTTTGATCTCATGCTCACGACGCACTTTAGCCGCAGACTCTGTTTCAGTTGTACTTGGTTTCATATCAGTCTGGTGTTGGTTTTTAGATCAATCTGATTACAGTGCAGTTCCCTCTCGTGGCAAATTGTCATTGCATCTGAGCACCCTCAAAGTGTTTACAGATTGTGATGCGCAGGGCAGGCACACATCACGGCAATTTTATTTTTATGCGTGCCACAATATCAACCCAAGTTCCTTGACGAATCTTCATGGTTTTGTGTCATTGATTTTTTCTCATACATAAGACAGATAAATGCTGTGCCTCTTTGTGGTTATTTAGTTTTTGCAGCTTTCTCTCTATGAAACCATGTAAAAGACAGTTATGGAACTTAGCTTGTATGTGTTTGTACTTTGGTACATCATGTATGTTGGATCAACGAATGTATTTTCTCTGTTACTGACAGAATAATGACACGGACCAGAGTGTGCTTCATCCAGGTGAAGTGTTCGCTCCTGAAATAAAGGGTAAACTGGATGGATTCTGTGAACCACAAGGGCGTACACCACTACAGCCTGAGACAGGAGTTGTTCTTGAAACTCCATTTGCTGCTAGCATACGGTAAGTATCTTTTTGAAGGCCAATTTTTGTGTTTGTAGAGTTAGTGTAAATTGCAATTTACACCATTTTTAAGTCCTATTCAGCTGTAATTAAACCTAACAAAAATTGCTAATTCAACTGAATTCAATGCAGTTGGCGAGGGTGAATATTCCTGTTTAAACAATCACTTAATATCTGTTCAATACATTGTCTATACTAGTCTTATGGCTTTTGTGTGCCCACATATTTATATGTGGGTACATATTGCCGCCATTCCTGTGGTCGCATATTGTCGTCACTTTGTCTGGTTGTCTGTGTGTCCGCTTGATATCTCAAAAGCCCGTGGTCGGATTTTGACAAAATTGTGTGAAAGTATTTTGGGATGATATCTAGAGAACACATGGATGGATTTCAATGAAACTTGACACAAAAGGGTGTGACGTCAATGCGCTGGCACCATTAAACTTTTCGGGCAGATTTAACTAACTTAGCACCTGCTAGAGGCCATTTTGTTATCGACAAGGGCTTTTCAAGTGTTGTTTCGGGGAAGAGCATTTTTGGATGATATCTAGAGAATCAATTGGTGGATTTCATGGAAACTTGACACAGAGGTATATGATGATATTGTGTCAGCCATTTTGTGTGACAGTATTTCCAGATGATGATCTTGAGCACTGATTGACGGTTTATAATATTGATACTACTGACTGACCAAACCTGTACGTTTTTTATGACTAATCAAACGTGTGCTGTGTTTATGACTGATCAAATCTGTGCTGTGTTTATGACTGATCAAATCTATGCTGTGTTTCAGTGTTGTGTTGACAGAATCACACAATAAACCATGTAGCGTCCTCGAGAACGAACTCTACGTGGCCAGCACATTTTGGATGGAGAAAGTGCTGTTCCCTGCCGTCTTCACTATCGTCGTGATAACTGGTCTGCTGAGGTATTTCTTCCTCACTAACTCTGTTGGTGCTGGGCCAGAAATGTGGTTCGTGTTGCCGGTATGTACATTAATTGAAATGTCAATTCGACTAACAGTTTGTAGTTAGTCATAAACTGAAATGTGACTTGCACTACAAGGCTTGACATTAACGACTGTCAGATTGTGCCGAACAACCTATTGGAAATCCAACTTGTCCTAGTGGACAACCTAAAATTTTTCGCAGTCGTGTGCTTAGGTCAATCCGATCTTAAACGCATCCAATCACAATGTACTTCCTGCAACCTAATTTAAGGGAACTAGCTTGATTAAGCCCTTAGCTGTGATGCCCGCTGGTCGATTACTTCAAAACAGCCAGGAAAAAACACAAAAAATTCAAAGTAAGCTTATCAACAGCATTGCATGATTTACTATGCATACCGTATTCGCCGTAATAACCGCCCATGCCCCTATAAGCGCCCCCCACGCGTTTTCAGACTTATGCTAAAATAAGCGCCCAGTCCATGAACGTGTACATGAGAAAAATGTCTTACCTACAGTCCTAAAATTCTATAGTAACATCATCAATTTATCAATAATATCCGACAGTCCTGAAAAAACCATTGTGCGCAGAATTTGTAGACCACGAGCCTTGCCGCTATGTCGGTATTTAGCCGTGACTATACACTTCAAACTTCTGAACGTTTTTAGCACATGAGACCGCCAAGTGCTGAATGAAACACGCTCTGGTTTAGGCCTACTGCTTGTGCAAATTTCTTTAGATACAATGCACATGTAGTAGCTCGTTAGATTGCGTGGCTCTGGCCAAAAGACGGTCTCTGCTCTGGCAAATGAACTCTGGTGTCACGCACGCACTCGCTTACTCAACACAGACGAACTTCAAAACAAGCGTCACATGACAACATGTGTATTCGTCCAGAAATTTTTCTCATGTTGCCGATCATGCATGTAAATGGCACGATGTAGCACAGATTGTACTTAAACCTGCCGTTAATCCCGACTCCACGGGAACTTAAAAATCTTAGGGGCTCTACTTGGAAAACTTCAGGAGGATTTCAGGTAATTTGCTTGAGTCGAAACTGTATTTTTATTCAAGAATTCAAGTCGCCATATCGATGATTGCGAGGCAGTCAGTCGGCGAGTTTTCGCCCTGGGATTTCAGCACAATTTTCTGTAAAATGATGGCAATGCACCACAATTTTGTAGTAAGTCTTTCATAGATTACAGATACATCACAGAGCGTAAATGTGATGAATCTTAGCTTTCGATTTCACCCGTTGGAGACCGGCTTTGAATGGCCTTGGGTTATAATAATCCCCCCTACCCACCGAAACGAACTTTTCTAAGCGCCCTGGGCGGTTATTACGGCGAATACGGTAATAATAACTGCAGTAAACCCTTCATGTTGTCACCTATTACCGTAACGACATTGACAACTTACAGTGTTTTTTCAATTTGTCGTCTCCTCCACACTGTGTCGAAAAGAAACAAAGGGTTAAATAATCTTGTATTTCAAAAACGTTTCTGCCAATGCCAGTGCCAGTGAGGTCTGATCAACTTCCAAAGGTGATAAAAATAATAAAACAGAATATGAACTTAGGGTTACAGAGTCATGTATAATACGTCGTGTTTAAGGAAGAATAAAACAATTATTATTTCACAAATATTTAGTTAACATCAAGCGTTGACTTTGCAGTCCTTGACATCCTGGAGAATAGGTTTGACATTGGTCTCTAGAGGCATTGTAGTATATAAAATGGTCACTTACTTAGAGACATGGTTGGTTGACACATATCGTCTACAATGAAGTACAACAATCATAAGGCTTTGTGGTAAAATCACTAAAAATTTATGTGCAAGGTTGTCATCCTTCCTTATTTTCTGGTATCAAGATAAACAAATATTTATGAATCCAAAGTGAAATATATTTTGTGAAAGCAAATGATGTATAACCATTTCATTTTAGTTCAGGCATAGAACACAATCAACCTTGTGGGCTTACCGAATGACTAGTGGGAGTCTCATGATTTATCGTCTTGTCACTCTGTGTTGACTGGTGAAGTCTCATGAGACAGGTTTGAACAATTAAATCATTGGAATTATCCTCTGCATCAATTGTCTGCGTCACACAAGGTGAGGAAGCCGGAATGAAGAGCTTCCTTGTTAACTTGGCGTAAAATTTAAAAGCTTAGTTTGAAGTCCTGTTATAAAACTCACTGGATACAAAAATAAACAAGTCATGACTCAGCTAAGGTTAATTTGCTTTATCAAGAAATTAATTGTGTCTCTGGAAATGCACCGGATTATGGAAAATCGTGTCTTTTTCAATTTCATTGTTTATTACAGTAGTAGGGAAAGCGTTAGTGCCTACCCCGTGAGCTGAAAAGGAAACCTGAATTTGTACCACGGTTGCTGAACTGTGGTACAAAGTAGATCAGCAAAGGAGATGACATGAGTTGACTAAAAAAATGTAAAAAACTGCAACTGCAGTGTCAAATATACTTTGTTTGAACTAATATTGGTTCAAATTTGTGGACATGCTCATTTTGAATTAGGACAAGTTGAATTAAAGTAGATTAGTCCAAAAGGACAACAAGTCAAGAAAGTTAACGTCAAGACATGGCAGTGCTCAGCTCATTCGGATCTGAGCGCACTGTATTATTATTTTCAAAGACCGTCTAAAGCAATTTTTTCAATCAGGGTACTTTGTTTTAGCTTTCTTTGCGGCTATCTTAATTTATCATGACTACATTTGCCAATTCTTGAAAAAATAGCATTCCTGAAGACTCAGCTTCATACTCACTAAATAAATGTTACTCACTCTAGGGCATAGAATTGTTTGAAAAATTATCCATTTTTATATCTTTGCTATTTGCAGTGTCTTTGGTTGGTGCATATGAACACTGCATTACTTTTGTTATGTCCTCAGGTAAACACCATTCTCTCATCTGCACTCTGGTCATACCTGACCTGTATTTAAATCCTCAGGCAAACAAAGTTCCTCTGCCTTCTGGTCACACCTGAACTGTATTTAATTTCTCATGTAAACGCAGTTCCTCTGCCTTTTGGTCATACCTGAACTTTATTTAAATCCTCAGGTAAATAAAGTTCCTCTACCTTCTGATCACACCTGAATTGTATTTAATTCCTCAGGTAAACACAGTTCTTCTATCTCCTAGTTATATCTGAAATGTGTCCTCAAGTTAACGCAGTTCCTCTGCCCTCTTGTCATACCTGTACTATATCTATATCCTCAGGTAAACTCCATTCTGCCCCTCTGCCCTCTTGTCTTACCTGTTCTGTGTAAGGTGCTCAACATGTATTGTGCAGCCAGAGTAATCACCGTGTTTGAAGTTGCCAAATTACTTCCCCAAGATAGCTCTAAAAAGGTGAGTACCAGCCAAATACAAATTATTGTCTGTTTGTAAAAGTCTGTTAAAAGTTTTAATGAAGGCAGAATGTTTTGCTTGAACTCAGGCTGTTTTTACAACCCTGTATAAATTATGTGAGGGCATATTGGCGTTACTATCTGACATCCAGCATTTTCTAATGTCCTTCCCGTGTCTGCAGCTTTATCTCTTAAATACTTTGCAGAATGCTCACGAAATGTTGCAGTGTGTTCTTATGAGGATGACTTCCGGACACCTCATGGCAACTGGTGTCTGCCTTCTTATGCTGTCTTAATTAAGCTTGTCATTCTGAATCTGTAATTTTGACACAATTTGGATCAAATTTGACTCCAACATGTACAAGCTCAAGATCCCTTCGAAATTGAGCATTTTCTGCCATTAATTGACTATTTTGTGTCATCTTTTTGCAGTGTTGTTTTGTCACAATTTCATTATCTGGCCCTGATATTCATTTGTGTCCACAAGATTACCCCTGTGTTGTTCTTATTGCATGAATTTGACTGTTGTTATGCCCCCTAGTGGCAGTTTTATTTTTTGCACCTGCCTCGACATCTACCGATTACTCTGACGAATCGTTATGGAATTGATTTGGGGTTTTTCTGTTAGTGCGAGCACAGCTTACCTTAACTTTTGCATGTATCTAGCTACTGTTGTGCCCCCTTGTGGCAATTTAACCTTTGTACCTCAATTTGTAACTAACAAGTCCCTTGCTAGGACTTTTTGAAATCTGATCGTTGTGTTCCATTAAGAACGATGTAGCCACTGCCCATTTTTACACGTCATCAGCGTGATTTGTGGCTCTTAATGGCAATTAAAGTTTCTTGGTGTTTTTTTTTTCTGGTAGCTGCCTTTCTGTCTCCCAAGCAGTTCAAAGATTCCTTTTGAGGTGTTTTTTGTAAATGGAAACATGGCTCACGTTGCTATGCCCCTTCGTTTGGCGCTTTAAGTTTGATGATAGTCTTCATGAAATTTGGCAGTCAGAGATAAGATTTTATCCAGGAAACAACATCTGATTCATATTTTCAGATTACTAGCATAACATTACATAGGTTCACTACTAGTGTGTGAAAATGTTTAAAAAATAGTCACCACTTATTCACTGCTTGCACACTTAGGTGGCGCTGCAAAAATGATTATTGTACTTTGTTGTTCAGGATACAGTGTCTTGTTTTAGCATCAATTTTAACAAAGCACACGTGTTCCAGACATGCTGAACCATTTGAAGTTTGGACACAACACCTCGGTTTTGAGCATTATGGCAAATTCATGCAAGTAGTGAATAGATACCATTTGTGATGCAGACGGTGGACACATGTCAGTGTTGGTCTTGTTGGTTTGTAGATTGGCCTGTTTAGTGTCTTAAAGTTTGTTTATTATTAAGCTGTGTTATCTATGTACCCTTCATATACTACACAGAAGGAGGTGGATGAGTACAGTACTGCCAGTAGTGAGATTGAACAGTCTGCTGTGGTCAACTTCACCTGGAGCCAGGTCTGGCATCATTTCAAGAAGGTCGTGTCGGGTCATGACCTCGCCCTTGTCAGGACAGCAAATGTGGCTCATGCGCTTGGCCATGTAACAGTAAGTGGACACGTACTGCGTACAACGTATTGGAAACAATGCTTGTAGTAACATTATTGAACTATTTTGAACTGTACAAAAATTCATGGTTGGGTGTCCCATCTTAATATTAAGATAAAGTTAAGGAACCAATTCATCATGTGTGTTTCCCATGTAGACAGAAGAATAGGACCCGTTAAAACCAATATTTCCACTGTTTTATAATTAATTTGAAGATGTTATTCACTGTCAAATAGACATTTCATTTGGCAATAATCTTTGATCTTGGTCTAGTTTTGTATTAGCCAGATGTGCCTCATTCTGGGTGTAGGCACAGCTTCACAATCATATAGACACGTGCCTTATTCTGGATAAGTTTGAGGCTATAAATTTGCCACCAATAGGGTGCATTCATTTACACGTTACCATCGGTAGTTCTGCCGTGGATGTCAATGAGTCCTATCATAATGCTAACCAATAACTATGCGTATTCCACTTTCTGTTCAGACGTTGTGCTGTGTTGACAAGAAGGGCATCCTGTCATATGCTAACCCGTCACCTGAGAAGGTGTTCTTCTTTACCTCTGAAAGTAAAGGTAAAGGTCACAAGGTCAGTACATCAGCTGTCAGTCAAAGGGATGATCAGGGAAGACGCTGTGAGGAAGAAGATGGTGAGGCTGATTTGACTAATACTTGTTACTTGAAGTAGTCGTGTTTTACTTGGCTATATGAAAATCTTGACTTAAATTTTGGTTCGTTTCCTCAACGTTTCTTGTAGTTGAAAAAATAAAAGATTGTCTTAAGGCAATTGTTGACCTTTGTGGCTTTTTGGTTTCACAAAGTGATCTTTACTCATTCTTGTGAGTTTTTTCGTTGTTTTTGATTAGTTAACGTTCATCTGTTTTAAGGTGTTTTTGATCAGGGGACCTATGCTACTTAATATAAAAAGTATTTCGAACCTTTTTCCATAAAATGAATTAGTAAACATAATGAATAACACAGTGAGCAGCCTGTGTTTTTACACTTTTCCATCCGATAACAGAGCTCCCTGACTAATACACTTCCTCAGCCCTGGTACATAACAAATTCTGTTTGACTTTAGCAATGGTGACAGAAACAGGTGCAAACAACGATTCAGCCATTCACGACATCCTACTGTGATTCAGCCAGTCAGACAGTCATACAGTATTTGTAATGTGCCACTTGCTCAGTGCATCACGACTTCTGTGTTGAAGTATTGTTATTTTATGAATTTCATTTTTGTAGAAATCTACTAGAAAGGTTCAAATTACTTAGTATGTAGAATCATTCCAAATTTACCAAAAGCACCTTAAAAACTTAACACAAGAGTTATAATATACCAGTTTATTTTTTCTTCCAGCTGCTTGTTCTGATGACAGTTATGTGGAAGTTCTGGATTTGACTCACAATGCTAAGGTAACACAGTGACATCTGTTGACTATTTGAGATTTAGCAGTTTATCAAGAATTTTAAAGCTACATTGTGCACTCACTACTTGAGTGGTTCAAAAAGTTTTAACTGTATATTAAGGTAGGTATGAAGCTGTTTATTAAGCCAAAAATAACACCCATGATCTCCATATTGCAAACTGCATCACCATAGAAACCAGACACGCTATATAGCCTTACTTTACCACTCTTTTTCTTGTGGCAAAATTGATTAAAAACACTTGCCATGTTTAGAATGTTGTCCTGTTCAAATTATGATTGTCTGTATATTAAGCTTTGTCATTCCTTTTATTTGCAGAATGCATTTGGAGTTCAGTTTGATGATCCATCATTTCAAAAGTATCTAACATCTCTAAAACCTCTGGTAAGATGAATATTTCAGACCTAGTTAACATTATGGTATGTGTGTAGACCTCACGTATCAGAATAGACAGACTTGAATAGTGGCTATAAAATTGCATTCCACCAAAGAAGCGAACCTTTTATCTAGACAAGTTTATAAAATTGATCTTTACTAGTTCCTTACTCCGGCAAGAAGTAGTTTTTGGGCTTGCAAAGAATGAACAGTTTGATATTCTGTAAGACCATGTTTGATGCCTAAATCGACACACTGACAAAACAAGTTGTAGTGCCTGATATCAGGCAATAACAAACTGTATAAATATACAGCTTTGCGCCAATGTGGGTAAAAAAGTGGCCAAATAAAATATGACACAAAATTAGTGTCATTAAAATCTACACTCTTCTTTGAGTGAACTAAATTATTTACCAGTGTTGGAAAAAATGGCATTCTACCGTTACTCTGCTGCTAAAATTGTGTTTAGATCTTTTGCGTCAGCTTTCGGCACCTTGAAGTGTTGCGTCACTTATTGGCCAGTTTCTTTTTTCGCCGATTCTTCAATCAACTGTTCTCTTCCACTAGGTTGCATACATGTCACAACAAATTATCGGAACTGGTTTCATTTCATTTCAAGTTTATAGTATTTTAATACTGTAAAAAATACCAGCAAACCCAATTTCAGAACAAATTGCAAAGCTGTCGTGATCTCCCGACAGATGTCGCAAAATTAAAAAAAAATGGCATCTGCGCGTGTCACAAGCGTACTGTTTTCAAAAAAAGCAACTTACAGTCTTTTTTGTTACAAAAGGTGGAGAATTGTGCATGAAAATGCAACCCTGAAACACCGTGATCAACATGTTGTTCATGTACGGATACAAAATATTCAACCAATAGCGAAATCTTTTCATTCTCAGAGGTTGAATATCTGGCTCTTATTTCTGAACACTTTGTTCATGTACAGATACAAAATATTCAACCAATAGCGACATCTTATTCATGCCCAGAGATTGATTAGCTGTCTCTTATTTCAACACTTTGTTCATGTACAGGCACTGAACATTCAGCAAATCTCAACATTTTCTTCTTGCGCAGGGTCTGAACATTCTCTTGAACACCTGTAACCTGGATATTTCATCACATTATACTCATTTTGCTGATCACGTGACGTGTGCTTCTCTGAAGAATGAAGATGCAGTTGCTGTTGTTAACAGAAGGTTTGTTGATATAATTTGGTCTATGTTGGCTGAGTGTGTACTTTGGACCTAATAACAGGTTTTGTTGAATGGTGTGTGTTGCCTGTATGTGTACTCTGGGTCTAATGACATTAAGTCACTATGGATTGTGCCTTGTTTAGATTTTGCAGGCCATGGAGTACATTACAATAGCAACTGCAATGTGAAGAGTTACATTCTTTTCAAGACTGTACAAAAGCTGATTTTTTCCCACAATGACGAACTGCATGGGAAACTTTAGAATACAAGTTCTTAATGAATTTAAACCGGTACTTTTTCCTTTGTGTGGGCAGACTCAGGAAAGAAGCCAGATAAGTCAAACAAGACAGAAAATGCACCCGTGATAAGTGCAGTTTTTGACACGTGTGCTTTTTGGAAGGACGGCAGATGTGGAAAGTCATGTTGACTTGAAAATTCTTTCAAGTTTTAATTTTTTGTGTATATATTTCTGTTGGAGGAGGGTATGGGGAACTTCGTGAAAATTTTCAAGGACAGGAAGTCATTGGCTTTTTTGTAGAAATTCAGCGAATGCACTGGACTTATAGTATCAAGTTGGTTTTAACATTTTTATCTTAAGAGCTTTTTTGTCTACTTGTGCACTTATTTTACATAAATGCATATAAACAGTATTTTTTATCTGTTGGCAATGTTAACCTTCATTTTAACATTCCATGTATATCTCAGTGAATGTAAATTGTCATCTTTAATTTAACATAAGATTCCAAATCTCAATAGCAATGTTATCTGTCATCTTAACGTTTCTACTATACCGTAATAACACTGTTAACTATTTTAACATTAGGTATGTCCTCAATAGCAATCATGTTTGCTGTAATCTTAACATTCCAAGTATATCTCAGTATTATTTAACTGTCATCTTTTAAGATGTATGTTAAAACATTCCGAGTATAACTCAGTAAAAATTTTAGCTGTTATCTTAACATTCTAATTATACCCTAGTAACATTGTTGTTTCATTGTTATTTAGGTGTTTATGCAGCTTAGCAAGAGAGATTGGCTTCACTGACCAGGCAACGGATATCTTCACATTACAAGACTCGCTAGGATTCTACCAGCACGTGGTATGACTGGTACTTCAGCCTACACATTCAAATATCTTATGACAAAATAATTAGACTCATATTTGCAATGGAGTTTTGGTTCTGGTCTCTACC
This sequence comes from Phoronis australis, assembly GCA_002633005.1. Lineage (NCBI taxonomy): Eukaryota > Metazoa > Phoronida > Phoronidae > Phoronis > Phoronis australis. Next base: position 727,603 of record NMRA01000170.1, read on the forward strand.
CAGACACATTTTTAGTACGATTGAAGAACACTCCCACCTTTAACAATTATGCGAAAGTCTCGTTTTTTACAAACTGTGCAGAGGCACCTAAGCAAGGGTTAGCGAGGTTTGAAATGCCATGATTTGGCAAGCAATGACTTAAACAACCACAAAAAGCATGCATATTTTCCTAAGATTTTGTGCAGAACTTTGCAAAAGCTGCATAATATATTTGTCTTTTGTGGAAAATTTGCAGTTTTCTTTGCAGAACTTCCACTTGGCAAAGACATATTTCTAAGTAAGAAAACACAAAATGGAGAGCAATAGATAGGCAGAGTACAGAAAGTAATGCGATTAGCCGTGTCTGGAATATGATGTTCCAAAGTTAGCTACAATTTGGACATTTTTCTAGGGTCTTATATACAATCGATAAACTGCAGTCAGTGGTTTTGTATACACTCTACATTATCATGATGTTACTTCAAAGTCATTGTCTAGTTATCTGTTGTTCCCTTGTATTAGTCCAGTGTATGTGAAGTGTCCAGTGCTGACTTTTGTCTTTCTCTTTACCCCCTTGTTCTAGAGTAACAGAAGTGCCCATCAGGTCACCATCTCCCCCATTCCCTTGCCTCTTGTTCTAGAATGACAGGAGTGCCCATCGGGTCACCATATTCGCATTCCCTTGCCCCCTTGTGACAGGAGTGCCCGTCAGTTCACCATCTCGCCATTCCGTTGCTGCCTTGTTCTAGAGTGACAGGAGTGCTCATTAGTCCACCATGTCCCCATACCCTTGCCCCTTGTTCTGGAGCTACAGTAGTGCCCAAAAGTTCACCAGATGTCTCCTACATCCACTTGTCACCATGTTCCAGAGTGCCACAATGGCTCATAATCACCTTCCTGTTCCTCTGCCCAGAATGACATTAGGAACCATCAGTTCACCGTGTTCCTGCTATATTGTTAGTTAGCTTCTGAATAGTTGAATGTAGTTGTGTTTTGTTCAGAACTAACCACATGGTTTGTTTTCATGTAATCATTTCTTGCTGTTCCAGAGTGAGAAGAGTTCCCATCAGTTCACCTCCCACTCTTTCTCCAAACACAGAGTTCCCATGCCCAACATCATGTCTGTTCTGCAACAGGACACATCTGCAGGTATTTTGTGTAATGTTATTCATTGTGTTCCAATAAAGGGAGGAGATGTAGTGATTAGTATCGTCACCGGGTGTCATAGTTGTTTACGTGATATCTGCACACGTTAGAGTATGTCTGTTCCATCCATGCAGTTTGTTAACTAACAAAATGACATAATTGGCTAAGAACTGTCATCTGGTTACATCAATTCGCATATCATTACAAAGACAGTAAAATTTACGAAAGAATCCGCTGGGGGCTTTCTTGGAAATCTCCGGTAGTAAGAGTCGAGTGAGGCCATACAGGTTTGGTCGCTGATCTAGTCCACCATGTCCCCTGATCCAGGTTTGGTCACTGACCCAGGTTTGGTCACAGATCCAGGTTTGGTCACTGACCCAGGTTTGGTTACTGAGCCATGTTTGGTCACTGATCCAGGTTTGGTCATTGAGCCAGGTTTGGTCACTGACCCAGGTTTGGGCAATGACCCAGGCTTGCGAACTGACCCAGTTTTTCCCAGCCATGGTAGTGTTATCAGAATTATGAAAGGATGATCCACGAATAACAACTGATATTCAGTCTTCATATTTCTGTTTTCTTCTCCAGCCACAAAATCACTCACAGTCTGTACTATTGAGCAAGGTTCAAGCTGCAGCCAGTTATTAATTTATTTAGTGGTCTAATGTACGAGTTTCTTTTTGATGGTCTACATGCCTAGTGGCTTTAAAAGTCAAAATCAATGTCTTCTTCAAATTAAGACATTTGACATCTATTCCTCCTGAATAATACCAAATTCTCTTACTTTCCAGGAACCTGTCACTTGTTTTCCCAAGGAACTGCTGACATATTGTTAGAATGTTGTTCTGATTTCTGGAATGGAAGTGAGATTTTGCCTCTGACGCCGTCCGACAGGTAACTTCATGTAATAAATGTTGTACCCTAAAGACAACATTTCTAGTTATAGTTGAATGGTATCCCAATGCAGATGATAAAATCTTTAAAAAATTTCGGATAAAATTAATTGCCTAAATTGATGTTGATTTTGGGATGATTCTGAATACTGTTGCATCCGCTTGTGGCAATTTATGTTTTCTGTGCAAATGTTTCTTTGTCTATCAAGTTTCTTGATGGGTGCTCACGAAATTTGGCAATAAGGCAGTAGTTTCTTTCTAGGAGACGACAGTACTTGTCTTGTTTTAGATGGAGTTGACTTAGTGGCTTCTTTATTTTATATGTTACTTGTTGCTTCTAACCACCTCTAGAAGCAGACCCTTTGCGATGCAGTCATGAGTGCATTTCAACGCTCTTCAGTCTTGTTAAAATTTTCAGGAAAAAGATTCTTGACTTCTACCACCGTACCAGTATGTCCTCTTACTGCACGGCGTATGCTTACCGTCCAGTGATGCAGACGATATGTGAAGGTGCGCCAGACGTCTACATAGAGTTACCTCCAACATTGGAGAGCTCACCTCTGCATCACAACAGAAGGTATTTTTGTGTCGTTCTATGGTCACATTAGTCATCAGTGCCAAGGATCTGTGAAAGAGCTTTCACCAAGATAAAGCCCCCATGGGGGATCTTTCGAAAACAAAGTTCAAAAAAGTTCAGTGAGGTCATCTTGCATGTTTGGTTGTTGTCAAAATCTTGCTACCAAGATGTTGCTATTTTCTCAATTTTTTATCTTTAAAAGGGCTGTTGAAGGGTTTCAAATTGATCACGTGTTTACAGACTTTTGTTGTAGAAACCGCACTAATATCGAAATGAAACTTTCTTGCAGCATACCTTAAAAATCCTCGACTGAATGAGAGTGCTAAGAGCAGCCATACGGTACAAGTTTTTGAAAAAGAAACTCCTGCAGGCTTCAACTTACACTTTTTGTAAAAAATTTAGATAATTATTTTGATATTTTCCTGTTATCAGGAATAAGACAAGCTGGGTGCTCGTGCCGACTTGCAGTTACCCCTTTGATGCGAGTATCATTGTCCAGCACTCGTGTCGATGAGCAGTGCAAATTACTGTTACACCTTTGATGCGGATACCTATGCTGTATTCGGTAAACCACTTACTTGTTTTAACACTCAAAAAAGCTCTTAAAAGAGCTTTTTTGAGTGTTTTTGGTGTCTGTGAAAGCTGTGAAGGTAACTCGCGAGATTCAGTTTGTTTCTATGGAATATTAGCTCATTCTTTTTCAAGGAACAATGAAAGCAAATTTGAAAGTGGTATGTTGTGATACAAAATGTGATGGCCAGCAAGTTTAGAAACAGAAATTGGCTCACTGTCTACTCATCTCGTGTGTTTCAGCTTCCCTTCTACAGTGTTCAATGGTGTCCATGACCACAAGATAATGGAGTCATTCCACAGTTTGGACTCGCTGTTGGACACAACCAGTGACCATCTTGTGGACCGTGTGGACAAATGTTATGAGATTCAGAAGAACCAGGTGTTCATAGGAATGGTCACCATGCAATATCAAACTAAACAGGTATCAGTAGTGGTAATCATTGACCCAAAGATGAGGGGATTTAGTCATTTTAGGCGTGATTCTGTCTGTGTATCCATGTGTTTATGTCATTCCATCCGTGTGTCCATGGTTTGGTGTCATTTCATTAATGTGTCCATTGGTAAGCGCCATTCGATCTGTGTATCTGTGGGTTGGCGTCACTATATACGTGTGTCTGTGGGTAGGCGTCATTCCATCCATGTGTCTGTGGGTAGGCGTCATTCCATCCGTGAGTCTGGGTTGCCATCACTCCATGCGTGTCTGCAGGTAGGCGTCACTCCATCCGCGTGTCCTTGGGGAGACGTCATTCCATCCGTGTGTCTAGGTTGGCATCATTCCATCCATTTAATTTGTAAAAATTGCTGTGTGCGATATATCAAAGTTGCATTGCAATGTTTTCTTGTTAATTGGCCTTCCAACAAAACCAAGATGAATATACCCGATATAACTTGGTCTGGGAAGCCATTGTCCACTACCACAGCATGCACTTCAGTGTTCTACTTTGCTTCAAAGAGTTTCCTAAAACCAAGTTTTTCAATGAAGAACAGCTAGAGTAGATAATGTCATATCCATCCTATTCAATGAAAGGCTGTCTGACTACAAATTGTCTTATCCGTGTTTGGTGGGCTGGAGTCATAAACAATTCTCTCTGTTAAATTAATCAGCTGTAGGGCTTTGGTGTCACAGTTACGCTTGCGTCTCTAAAAATTGTTACGGGATAGTGTTTTCAACACTACAAAATAAATGTATAATCACCTTAAGTTGATACAAAACTGTAAATATAGCAAGTGATGCTGTGTGAGCATTGTTTCATCATGCTTATACAATGAATATAATATCATTGTAGGATATGATTCAGATGATAGATGGATTGGAGAAAGCCTGTATCAGATTTGTGCATTTCTCAAATGAAAATGAACTTCGTAGCCGTGTAAGTATGTTGGCAAATTTGTTAATTGGTTTATGTTCGTAATTGATTAAAGATGCTTGTACTGTTTGTGGTGAAGCATCTTGCACAATTTCTAATTATCGTAATGTGTCAGATATTTGGTTCTATTCATTGCCATTGTTAAAAAGCTGGTTGAAGTAAGGGCCCTCGCTAACAGGTCCAGGGGTCTTGACTAGAGGGACTGTCACCCAGGATCAGTGTCTCCTGAACCCACTTTCTAACTGGGAGAGCCTATACATTCCTCCAACTCGGTGTCACTCGACTTATACACTGTACCAGTCCTTAGTCTGAGTAGCTATGTACTGCACCAATCCTGAGTCTGAGGCGCCCTGTACTGCACCAATCATGGGTCTCAAGAGCCCTGTACTCCACCAATCATGGGTCTCAAGAGCCCTGTACTGCACCAATCATGGGTCTCAAAAGCACTGTACTGCACCAATCCTGAGTCTGAGGAGCACTGCACTACACCAATCCGTAGGCTCAAGAGCCCTGCTCTGCACCAGTCCTGAGTCTGAGGAACTATCATTACACACTCCACTAATTAATCATTAGTCAGGAGCTATACACTGCACCAATGTACAGTCAAAGGAACTATACACTGGACTAATCCTTAGTCACAAGAGCTACACACAGCACTAACCTGAGGGCATAAGATCAATGCTCTAACCAAATATCAGAAGAGCTCTGCTTTGATTAGTCATTACTTATAAGAACTCTGATATGATTAATCATTAGCTCCACTCTGATCAATAGATATTTAGACGACCTCTGCACCGTACCAATCATGACTCAAAAGCTCGCTGGAATTCCAACTAATTTTTTTCTTTTTCTCCAGGTTTTCTCTGAGAAGATGGGTTTGGAAGCAGGCTGGAATTGTCACATTTCATTATCAAACGAGCATACTTCTGGTAGGAGTCGTCATGTATCAGACAGTGAGAAACACAGAAGTCGTATGTCAGTTCACACAATCACAGGTCAAGACATTGGTGCTTGTGAAATCCTATGGAACCACTCTGTTAAGCGTGTGGATAAACTCAGATCCAGGTGCCTCAGTGCGCCCACTGTTATTTGCCGTGTCAGCAAACCCAAACTAAGACATTCTGTAGAGACTCGAAAATTTCCGTGGAAACATTTGAATACATTGAGCATACAGTCAGAAGAGTCACCGAGTAAGAAAGTGACATACCATCACGGGAAATCTTTAGAATTTATGGACCGCCCTGGGCGTAAGCCAGTCGATGAGGACCAGAGGGAGCCACTTGTTGGTGAGGATGCCGAGTCTATGGACAGTCTTTTAGAAGATACAAGTCTACTACATGCGTTAAAGACAGTGAGGCAGTCAGGAAGTCGGGAAACTACGAATACTGACAGTTTATCGGGCTTAGATACTCTTAATAGAGTAAGTGACTGAATTTCAGGGTTAGATACTCTTAATAGAGTAAGTGACTCATTGCCAGGGTTACATGCTTTTAATGTATTTAGTGACCTACTTTCTAGATTAGATACTCTCAATAGAGTAAGTGAGCGACTGTCTGGGTTATGTACTCTCAATATTGTTGGTGACTGATTGTCAGATTTAGACACTCTCAATTTATAGTAAGGGACTGACTGTCAGGTTTAGATACTCTCAATATATAGTAAGGGACCAACTGTCAGGTTTAGATACTCTTAATGTAGTAAGGGACTGACTGTCATTTTTAGATACTCTCATATAGTCAGGATTAGGTACTCTTAATAGTGTAAAGGACTAAATGGGATCTGTTAATGTGTAAATCCAACCAAATTATTTCTTAAAAATATTGAGTGATACTAACCCAGATGTGGGTGCTTCTTCTCTGCTGCAGATGTCGATAGCATTTGGGTGCACCCTCTTCTCTAGCAAATGTTTGGAAGACTTGTGTGCACCTTGTTCTCTGGCAGAATATTAGGGAATTTTGGGAGCACCCTCTTCAGCAGATGTTTGTTGGACTTGGTTGCGCCTCTTTCAGCAAAAATTCTACATATTGATCAGCGTTGGTTTGTTACTTTTTGTATCTGTATTGATATTCTTACGAAATCCTGTTTTGTGAGCCAGTATCCTGCTGTTGATACAATTTACTGTAGACTGGCAATTCACAACCTCATTTTGATCTGATTGATAATTTTCTGACTTACTATATGCTCACTACATTACAGGCTAAGCTGCCCAAAGGTATAGAGAACATTCGTCCTCACTTGGATCTTGTTGATAACGTGCCTTTGTTGGTGTCGCTGTTCACCGACTGCACATCAGAGAGTAAGCATGTCAAACTACCTCTGGTTAATAGTTGATCACGTGTTGTGAAATAATTTGTCTTATGGTCACTGTAACTTTTATCGTTACTACCTTGCTTGTTATACATTCTCTGTATGGGTGTCCGCCAGCCCCTGTAGGATTGTAATCAAATGTGGCAGGGGAGGTTCCTATGAATCCAGCAAGAGATGATGGCAACTTTCTGACAGATCCGATTACTGAATATGTACCTCTAGTGTCGTTTTTTTTCAATTTATCTCTGTAGTATGACATATAAATAGACTAAGTTCAACAGTTTTTATCAGCCATGTTTTGTTAATGTGTCTGCTGATTATCTCAAGAACTGCTTGACAGATTTTGATAAATTTTGAGTCAGAGGTATGTCGTGTCAATGGTCTGGAACCTGTTCATTTCCTGGTAGATACGACAGCCGTGGCACCAGCTGTTGGCCATTTTAGGTTTCACTGTGAAATTCTGTGTCGGCCAAGTTTTCAGTTGATAAAACAACTTGGAAATTTTTTGCCAAAATTTGATGCACAGTTATGTGGTGGCAATGTTCAACACAGATGGATTCATCTACCCTGACACCACCTGTTCAGTTTTTTGCTCTCAACAAGAACTTTTTTGTAAAAAATGCAAATTGCACTTTTAAAGCAAGATGGTTCACTAATGACATCCTATCAGTTATCTTACGAGCATTTCCCGTACTTGTTGGATAACACAGTTGGGATAACAGCAGTATTGAGATAAGGGCATTATTGGGATAACAGCACAAGAACAATGTTGGATAACAGCCTTGTTGGGATAAGGACAATGTTCAGATAACAGCAATAATGGGATAACAGAAGTGTTGGGATAATGGCAATGTTAGGGATAAAGGCAATGTTGAAAGCCCTTATGGTCAATCATGTGCCATCACTGTGAGCAAACAGAGGCTTACAACTATTGCAGTGTAACCTTCATATGGTAAGAAGGCAGATCTGTCGGCAGATTTGTGGGCAGACAATGAAGAAGGCAGATTTGGGGACAGACAACACAGAGGTGGATTTGACATTTGACGTGGTTGTGAAATTCTTTCAGGCAATAGATCTGCCTTCAGACTGGATGGGTTTTGACTGCTGTATAAATGAGCGGAAAGCGTAGAAAATGAAGTTTTTCTTGGTTAGTTTATGATGTACTGTTACTGGTAAAGTTTTTCAACATTCTTGGCAATTTTGTGGCTCCTCATAACATCCCAATAGGGGGCATAGGCAGATTTTTGGGAAGCAAGGGGTCCGGTCTCTACGGGTACAACATGCTTTTTAGGGCCTATTGGGAATTTTTTCATTGAAAATTGTGGTTGTCCCTCTCTCTTTCTTCATGACCTATGTCCACCTAGATTTCTGAGTATTGACCCTAAGCAAAACTGGAACTGGTTTCATTCATTTGCAGCCACTCGGGAAATGATACGTATCATGCAAGAACATGGTGAGGTGGTCTGTTGCATCGGCAGTGACGCAAGCCTGCGTAATGTTGGTATTTTTGTACAGGCTGATGTCAGGTGAGACAATACTTAGTTAGCCATTCATAAATTGTTGGCTTTTTAATAAGTTCTTTGCTGTAAGTTTTGTTGATAATATGCATCATTTTTTTTTTGCTTTTTTGTTTTTTACCATCACATGAAGGAAATGCTGTCATTTTTTCAGTTCCTTTTGAAGGTATGCCAGATATAATGCTTCCTAGTGCTTTCTGGGCTTCGTCTCCAATTATTGCACATTATATTTTTGGTAATAAGGATTAAAAAAGTACAACCCAATTCAAAACTGTATGGAATTTGCGAGGTATTAAAGATGTATTTGCATACCCCTAACTATGCTAATGTATAGCGGGAAATAAATGGCAATGCTATTTGAACATCTGCGCTAAACAAAGTGTAGTTGTATTCACTGACAACTTGTAAAATGTGAAAACAAAAAATTCTGCAAATAGGTGACCTTTGCACTAATGATGTACCTGGCTGGCTTACATAGCTCATCATACACTGTTATTCACCAGCACCATGTCATGATTTTTACTGGATACGGTTCAGTGGTTTAGGGAGGATCATTTTCGCCTCAAAACTCTTTCTTAAAAACATTTTGGCAATTTTCAATCTACTTCAAATTCACATCGTCACATTATGTTGTGTTTCTTACTAATTTGGCCATTGAAGCAGAGACAGAGATAAGGAATAAGTGTGCAATTTTCCACTTGAAGATCAGTCAGTAAGCACTCTATTGTTGGGTTATACTAAAAAATTGATTATGGCTCAGGAGGCCTAAAGAGAGAAGACTTTGCTGTGCATGTTTTTTCAGATCTCTTTTATTCCGCCATAGTTAACCAATTTTTGTCACTGAAAGACTGGAAGGGCTCAACTGTTAATGATGATTGCAGTGCTAAAAATGGTCTGAACTATGACAATTTAACTGTAGACAGTGCTGTTCCGTCATCCCCAAACAAAAGAGACCAGACATAAAAGTCCAGAAGCTGTCGTAATTAACCCTTAAGGTGCTTTCAAATAAATTAATGGTGATGATTGGTAAATGAGATATAGTGCGCCATGGTAACTGAGGTAATCAGAACTCTTCAATATCTTCCAGCTTTGCCCTGACTCCACTCTTCCCTCACGTTTGTTCAAAACAGCCGGCCATGTTGACCCCATGGGACGAGAATGACCCTTCTCCGATGGACGTCAACGCCATGTTGAATAGCATTGCATGTCCATTGAGATTCAAGATTTCAGATAATGTCAGCGTACTGGAACTCATCTGTGAGGTACATTTAAGACTACTTATAGAATATGTATTGGGTATTTTTTAACCAGAATATGGTGGTCTTGCTAGAACTAAAATGTCAATTCTCATGTCTTATATGCATTGTCAAAGTTCTGTTGTTTTGTATTGTTTGCATTAATTGCTTAAGATTATGGCAAACCTTATTTAGGGTCCTTTACTTTAAGCCAGTTACTAAAAACTGGATTACTCCAAACAAAAGTTGTTCGACAGAAACTGAGAAATAGTGATATACATGATGATCCTTGAAACTCCAAGGTTTTCATTCCATGCCTTCTATAAAACAAGTACTGCTTAACACAACTTACTCATTCATTTACTTTGTTATTTAAGTCATCTTTTAACTGTAAATGTCAATTGAATATGTGTTTCATATACTTATCTAATTACCACCAAACGGTTGTATCGGAATCGTTCAGAGTCCTGGCTCAATATAGGTCAATGTTGCATTGTGATTCACTCCATATGAAACGTGCATGAGGCTGAATCTCACAAAACTGATTATGATGATCGAAAATAGAAATTGAATATCTGTGATTAAAGGACACTCTGAGTGAGAGATCGAAATGGCAAAACGTCAAATGACAGATTAGTGGAATCAATGTGTTTAGTTGAAGATTTATCTTTAATCACAGATGCCTCTGTCTGCCAAATGACCGTGAGCGTCACGGTGTGGTGCATTGCTCATCAGTGCTATTTTTACGAAATGTTTGAGAATTGCTGCATGAGGACATAGCACTCAAAGTTAAATTTAAGTGGACTTATTTTGGCAATATTAAGAGCTCTATAGCTCACAATTTGCATTGCTTCGGCGTCAGTAACTCGTCACACTTATACATACAGGTGGGAGATTCGATTTAAGTTGGAGTACTTACAACCTTTAAACCTGGCTCTGTTGTGAATAAATATCTACATGGTTGAAGGGGGTGCTGCAAAATATATTTTTCTCTTACTATTATACTTTATAATTATTTGAATTTAACTGAGAATGGAGATGAGGTATTTTGCTAGACAAATGAGCAATACTACAAAAACAGACATTTTTTGTCAACCAGGTCCAACGTATCCTTAACATTCCCATGTTTTGAAACTTATCCAGACTGAACAGAGTCTACTGTCTCCTAGTAGATGCAGCGTTAAGAACATGAAATTGTCTTCTCTCCACCTAGGCACGTCATCTCATGGCATCTATGCGTAACAGTCTGCTACTGATGTTCAGCTGTCTATTGACCTTGACCTTCATACAGGTGGTGGCCTCTTTTGGTCTGCCTCCACCACTTAGGGGTTATCATGTGCTGTGGCTGTGCTGTTTCGTTGTGCCCCTGCTGAGCCTCACTGTGATGGGTGTTCCTAAGGACTCTGGCTGCATCACTCATGTACCCTATGGCAAGAATAACCGCTTCATTAAGAAGAAGGTTTGTTTATATTCAACGAATATTCATAATGGTCTGTGAAAAATAATGAGCTGTATTAATATATTAATAAAATTGAACTAACAGACTGTGCCAGATCATCCAGCTAAATAAGCTAGAGCTTTGGGTCCCACGCAATATTAGGGTCTTACCTTGTAGAAACTCGGTCCTACAACATGTACACACCTCCACAACAGGAACACACCTCCATAGGCTCCATACGCCTCCATGCACAACAGCTACATGCCTACTCAACATGTACACACCTCCACACATGGATGTGGTTGCTACAAGGGTAAAGAAACAACAAGAAATGTGAAAATTCTCATTTTCTGGCTCGTTACACCATGTTCCTCTGTGGTCACAGAAAGCAGAATTTGTCTTGCTCTTCATTCGTTTTTATCTGAACTTTGTCTGAAGACATAATGAATTGTCAATTCTTCCCGAGTCCAGAGATAACTTCTAGACTGAGTGAGAAACAAGACACTACCAACGTTTCAACAGCTGAGTGACTTAAATAACAAATGCATTAACTTGCTGTTAATTAGTTCACGAATCATTTTTTGTAATGGTCACAAAATTGAATCAAGGCATTGGACACTCGCCATTATGTGAAACGGATGTCCAACAGCAATAGTCATATTACCTAGTAAACAGCACTCAATTAACCTTTCAAGTGGAGAAAATGATGTCATTTTGTTGGCACATGAACAACAAGTAACTGTCAGTCTGTTCTAAAACCATTGTTTTCTTAGTGGTATTTTACCTTCTCACAAACTTCATTTCTTTTGCAGTATGTTGGCCAGTACTTGAAATCGTACATATTTCGCTTTCTCCCATCGTCAGCTGTGTGTCTGATCTGTTTCGGATTAACGCTGTACAGCATGTGCGAGGCAAATACAGCAAAGACTGGTGGCGAATGTCATGCCCTCTTTGGTGCAATGTGAGCACTTCTAACTAATGTCATATTCTTTTTGATGCAATGTGTGGACTAATTATTGTCATGTCCTCTGTGGTGCAGTGCAAAAACTAATTAAAATCATTCTGTTTGTTGCATTATTTGTACTAATTAATGTCATGTCCTCTGTGGTGCAATGTGAGAACTAAATTTAATTAATATATTCTTATTTGTTACAATGTGTGTAGGACACCGTCCTCTCTGATGCATTATAAACGCCATTATCAATCAACAGTGTTTTTAGGAAAAAGTAAGACAAGTATTACTTTATATGGTCTATCCTCTAGTCTAGAGATTATTGTCCACACTACTTTTGTTCAGATTTTCTGCATCATTACAATTTCAAACACTCCACACTTTTGTCTCCATTTTAATAGTACCAAAACTTTTTATTTCTCTTCCATTTCATCCATTAAAAATCTTTCTAGAAATTTCCTTTTCCTCCTATTTAGGCTGTCAATTTTTACTTTTTAATGGCAGCACTTCTCAGAGTTTAAATAATGGTAAAAAATATAATGGGACCGATTTCATGAGTCTCACTGTCACAGTAGAAGGCTTAATTTGATTTCTGTCTTTTCTAAACGGGGCAAAATGCAGCTTTAAATATCTAGTCTTATTGTTTCAGTAACTCTTCTGACTCTCACTGGAATGGCTGGACATCAGAGTATCGCGGTGACTTGACGCTGGCTCAGAACTGGCTGGTCTTTCAACTACTCCTCTACTTTAGTACGTCTCTCCTACTACAATTTCCATTGTCTCCAGATGTTGACCTATGGCCTCATTCTCTTGCTTCTACTGAAGATGTAGCAGCTGACCTCGTGTTCCCTTGCCACATTTCTTTGGTCAAATGTGCCTAAATCATTTTGTAGTGGTCCTCTTTCACAAGCATTTTAATATTATGTTGAACTTAGTATTTGGAATGTTTTAAATACTATATTGATCACACATCATTCATTTTATAAGTAATGACAGCATTACTTATGTTGTTAATTGAAAAAAAATAACCTAATTCAAGTCAAGTAAGATAGGACATAGACACAAGTTTCAGAGCAATTACAATAACAACCAAGTTATCACACTGTTAAGCCTAGACCCCTCTCTGCTAAACATTAACCGATTTGTCTATTACACATACTTAGCAAAATTTTCTGCTAGTTTCGACATTTGGCGGTTTTGAACATAGATGCGTATAACTCTCTCAAAGTGTTTATGTTGGTGAAGGAAATAGAATCTCGTCACGATAAAGAGCATTTTGAGACTGATTTTGTGAAAGTAAAAGGCCCAAAGTGATTTTCATTTTAGTCAACTAAACAGAGCAAACTGCAGCTTTAAGTCATGCTGTTTGTTTTGGGAGACGGTGCAAATTAAAAAAATGCGTAATTTTTCTTCTAAGTTTTCCTTAATGGGAACCATCATGCTTACATTTTTGAAGCTTGTTAAATTTCCCTTTACGTTTTGATTTTGGTGACAACCTTGCCTGTTGGTGGTTGCGTTGTATTTTTGTGTTGCCATTGTATTATTGATAATTCTAGTGTTCATCCTTACAGTTTGTACGTCTTGGAGTTACATGCCATGCTACAACCTCAAGATATTTCTGAGGAACAAATTCTGGATTTGGACTTGTTGCATATTGTAAGTACTCAGGCTATTGAACTTTCATTTGCCAGTTGGGGGGCTACATTGGGGATCAAGTGACTACCTTCTGGCTGTTTTTATTGCGATGTCTTATGACTACCAACTGTCAGGGTTATGTTGCAGTGGCTTAGTGACTACTAATTGAGGGTTACCTTGGGGTTCTTGGAAGTCTAGTGATTACCAAGTGTGGGTTACATGGGGGCGATTAGTGGTTTTGTGGCTACCAACTGAGGATTATATTGGAGTGCTTGGTGGTCAAATGAATACCAACTACTAGAGTGTCGTCTCAGATACCCAACAAAGGTGTGGGCCTATCTTAATGTGTGCAATGATAAATGGTTTGCATAACATTGTCAGTATGTCTTTAGGGTTGTAGGACTGTTGTCCATGTTTTTGGCATACAATCATTCTTAGCATTGTCCATTCAGTATCAGTGTACTATTCATATTCTAGTCTTCAAGGGCTCATTTTCAAAGGTACTCAAAGTCGTAGCCTAGACTATTGTATTTTTTGTTTTTGTCAATTGCTTTTTGAAAGAAGTCATTGAGTTATAAGTCGGTCTCTATGTAGTCAAATTCACTTTCATTGTTCTTGTAAAAATAGGTTTCCTTGCCAACCGCATTCTTAAAACCATTTTGATTGAGCCTGCAAACTTTGATACAACTGCATGGCCTTTTCCTGCATATTATCGGTACCATGTTGTTACACGTTAAGGTTCATCGTTGCTGTGCCTTGTGTGTATGTCACAATTTCATTCATAGGTAAATGATGTATTATTACCTAAAACACGGTTTTTAAATAAACAAATGACTGCTGTGGCGACTGTAACAATAGGTGTCTAATGATTGCTGCTCCCTTCCATTATAGACTCATTCTCCAGGTGATCTACTTCTCTTGTGATCTGGTCGTCCACAGTCCTTCCACTGGAGATGCCATAGTTTACCTCAGTCACGTTCCTATAGCAACCTGGGTTATGTCCTTTACCTGGCCATTTCTACTGATACCTTTGAATCTACTCATTAAGTTCTACGATACCAAGTAAGTCTCAAATGTCATCATCTGACAGCTGTATGTCCACCTCGACTCACCATTGAATAACTCTCGATTGTTGCAGTAACACCTGCTTTGCATTGGCATAACTTTTATACAACCGCACTGTGCAGTTTTAATTTAATTGATATGTTGCAATGGCAAATTGATTATAAGTTTCTGGTTTTCCTTTAGGGAGCAATCTGCAAAACTAGACAATGTTTCTCTTGATCGAAGTTACACTACTCTACCGTTTTCTGATGTATTGGCGTTACATTGAACTTCGCTGTTGCTGGATTGTCTTAGTGTAGATTGTGTGCCACCTGTTTACATGTATCTTGATGGAGAGTTCACAGCAGTCATAAGTAACAGCCAAATTGTGTTCCATCATTGTTAACTTCAGACTACCAGACTGTGAAATTGTGTCAATCAGAAGGTGATTTTCTACTCTCACGTTGCTTAGAGTTCTATGTGGAATGTGTCCCATTATATCTATAAAAATCATGAAAACTACTGTAATGGTAAGAGTGGGGCACATCAAATTTAGTCACCAAGTTAATGTAATGTGCCGTCTTCATTTGAATTTGTTACAGAAACACGAGGTCACGCATCTGTACTAGGTCGATGTTATACCCTGTTGTATGTGTCTTCCATATTTTCTTGAAATTGCCGTTATTGATCATTTTATCCATTTCAGGTTGATGAGGAGATATCAGAAAAGAGAGCGTCTCAATTTTGGTACTAAGCTGGGCATGAACTCGCCATTTTAGACATTTAAGTAACACGAGTCTGATATTGAGAACATATAATACATGGAAAGGAAACAGGTTGTTTTGCCCTTTCCGTTTGTACCAAGATCTGCATTTTGTTGGCGACCTGTTGTCACAGTCAGAGTTCAAACTTTATTGACTTGTCAGTGATCCCTATTGAACATGTCCATGTTTTACAATTCAGTGATCATGCGTAATTTGTGCTGTTAAGTAAAATGTCGTGTTTCATTGAACTGTCTACCTTATGTAGATATGGCAACAAGCCATACTGGGTCTGGCACCCTGGATGGCAATCTCTACCTCCATAAATCCAGGATAATTTTTAAAAAATAACATTCATTATTCTTCTCTGGTGCTATGCTATGGGACCATATAGATTATGATGCCAGGTAGAGTAAATCTATAGTTATCTGTAAATCCAGGTACCTTATTTAATTGTATTGTCCCTCAGTTTTGTTAACCAAGTTTATACATTTCAATTTTCTCTTATACCACTGTGTTAGTCAAATTTTGACAATTTCTTTCTTATCCAGACCCAATGGGAAAACAGTTCTAATAGGTTTTATCTTGCATAAATAAAACTTGCTATTACGCTTCTTCATTTCTTGACATCAGCATTTTAAGCCAACTGTTTTACTCAGAGGTTTTGCTAGCTTTGCATTTATATGCATGCTTTTCAAGGCATAATTATTATTAAAGAAGCTTCACATGAGAGAGAACCTTCAAATGTCCCAAGGACAAATGTTATTTGCCAATTTATTACTGTCATAAATATTTGTTTTAATTATTTAGTTTGTTTATTCCTGACTTCTGATTGGCTAAAGAATTATAACGGTCATAATTCAGAAATTGTGATAGCAATAAATTGGACTTATGTTGCACTTTGCCATTAAGAAACGGTAATCGTTAACAAAAACACTTTTCATGACAAACAGGCAGGTGCAAAATACATTTACTGGGACATAGCAGTCAGATTCAACCCAAAATGAACATCAGCCACACTTCCCTCACTCTTCTAACGAGATGTGGAAATTGGTGTAAAAAATAAACTTGACACAACAGCTGGTACCTATAGGAGCAGTGTGACCTATTGGGTTCACTAGGTCGAAGGTTTAAATCTCGCTTTACACCACTGAGAGATCCTTGAGTCAGGTTTCTAGCTCCTCAGCTGAATGTTTAAGTGTATATTAATAAACGAAATTGATTTCAGGAATTTGGTGCAATGGGCAGCCTGCGCACATCAGATATAGCGGGTATCATATCACATACTAAAAAGTTTTAAAGTGGCCACAAGGTGGCACAAAATACGTTAAAACCGTCCGAAAATTGAAAGGCATTGCCAAATTTCATGAAACCCACCAAGGGTCTCGAAAGATGCAAAGGCAAAATGTAAAAACTTAAATTGCCACTAGGGGCAGAGCTGTAGTTGCATGAGCCCGAAATAGGTCGTCGTGTGCTTCATACATACACATATGCTATATCTCATTAAGATCCTGCAAGGCATTTTACAAGATACAGCAGCGAACACCAGACAACCACCTTCATTTTGTACACTTCTGAAAGTGGTGATAATTGTCAATGGTCCCCAAGCTGTCTGAATCGAGTTTGTGCTATATTCCTGTTGAGTAACACTGAACGACATGGACAGTGGGTATTACCAACCACAACTCACTATTTGTCGGATCATTGCAACAAGTTAGTTATTCATTTACTGCAGGCTGAATGTGAACAATCAACACTTTACACACCAAAGTGTCTGTCAAGTACATTGTGAAGTTCATTTATTCAACACAAAATGAATGTAAAGCTAAAAAACTTGTAAATTACCAAAAACTTTTAAAAAATTAATATAAAACATGACAGGCATGCACATTTCACCCAGGGCCTCCTCTCGTAGAGGTATATGCCAATAAAACTGCTGTGATTGTCAATTTCTTTACTGAACACCAACACTTGTTCAGTCTGCCTGGTCAGATTTAACGCCTTTCTCACAAACTTTATACTGAGAAAAACGGTTGTAGCTTTGACAAATTTGCGTCAAGCTTAAAAATAAAAACACTATTGTTGATGGTTTAAGTTAGCTGTTTTTTCATCAAAATGTTGATAAATTGTGTTTTCTACAGACACACCCCTCGTAGTGCTAGTCGATACTACATAACAGAGTTATGCAATAAGCTATACACGTGTCTGTCTCGATGTCAGTCCATCGCTAATAGCTGTCCCACTTAGGGTACCCCAACTTGAGGACTACATAGAGTTCAGAGCCTGGGTGAAATGCAAATGACCATCACCCCAACATCCACTCTAAATAATAAACAATATAAAATTGAATATGGAAGACAATGTGAAGCTGAGGTATGTACAGAAGCGGATTAGGAATGTATCATAGTCCTATGCCTGTGATTGAGCTATAATGGCATGATGTTTGTGAACACACTAAGAACTACAAATGCACTGAAATGAAATGTACAAGTGTTTCAAAACCAAATGTTGGTCATGATCTCTTAAGTTACTAAAATACAAATCTCCAATTGTCTTAGAGACAACATTAGAGAAGCTAAGGGCTGTTCCAGCAAAATATGTATGGGAGGGGGGAAGGCACTTTTATTTCGTACCCACCGCCCATATATTTCATTTATTTCTTCAACCCATGACCCATAATTTTTTAATTATTTTTAATAGGTTAAAATATAAAATCCAACACTTGCAAACAAATTGCCTCCAGGAGGACCTGTTAAGAACTTAGATGATTGACAGACAAGAACTAGTTGTCTTGTCCAATATTGTCAAAAACTAAAGTAGCCTGTGAGCAATACTTTTGGCAGCCACCAGGTGTCTCTGTTCACCATGTGTCTATAATTTCAATGAACATTTTTTCATTTATAAGGATCTATGAATCTCAAACTGTCTCCACGAACTCTTCTATACTTCTATGTCAAGTGAATATTGGAACTTGTTTATCTTACTCCTCATACTTTTTATTTAAAAATCATCAATTTTCTTATATGTGTTAACACCAGTTCAGTGTTGCATAACTTTTCAATTCAATAGGACTGCAGACAAACAGTTGGCTCAAATCAAGTTGCCCATGACTTGATTAATGGCTTAGTGAACATATTGCACTCTGTTCACTGGCAATATGGGCTTTTTTGTATTTGGATAAGTTAGGACAGTTGCATTTTTTTGAGTTTTTACGGCTGAAGTAACCAACCTATGGACATTAACAGGTGAAAAAATACCACCCATTTTTAATGCATCACTTCTTACAGGAACGACCACCCATAATTTGAGTTTTTTTCTGAAGACCACCACCCATGAATTTTTATTTCTACTGCCGTCCCCCCCCCCCTCCCACACGGATTTTACTGGAACAGCCCTAAACTATTTAAACAACTAGAACTTTGTTCATTTAACAAAAATAATACCCAAATATTTTCTATGTGTTAAGTAAAAGCACCATGTCTCTATTACATAGACTACCAGTGAGAGTACACCTATCTCTCCCAGTCATATATATGAGTACCAGAGCATGTCTCCACAACTCGGTGTTAAATAAAAAGCACTAGAGCATACCCGTCTCTCCTACGCATATATTACAAGGATACATATCTCTGTAACAGTGATCTATATATAGAGCATACCGAGCACGTGTTACACTTGTATGGGATCTGTGTACTCTGTGGAATGGAAACGGTTAGTAACCTCCTTGAAAGGTGACTGGAACACAACTGGCTCCTCATCAGCAAGACTGTAAAGTAAATAATGAAAGACACAATTTTATCACAAAATTTATCTCATCCAAAGGAGCTGGAATGGTATCAAAGGCTACATTTTGTGGAGAGTAAACATTGTACAACGAGTTCTAGTAAAAGTTATACAAGCGAGGCACAAGTGAGACATGCACTAGTGGGACACGCACATGTGGACGAGCACATGTGACTGGCATACATGTGGGCCATGCACATGTGGGGCAAGCACACATGAGACTGACATATGCATGTGGGTCATGCACATGAGGGGCAAGCACAAGTGACCGGCATACACATGTGGGCCATGCCTATGTGGAGGAAGCACGCATGGGACTGGCATATGCATGTGGGACAAACACATGAGGGGCATATACATGTGGGCCATGCACGTGTGAGCCATGCACGCATGGGACATGCACCTGTGGAGGAACCATACTTGGGACATGCAAACGTGGGGCATACACAGGTGGGACAAGCAGAAGTCGCATGTTTGCTTAACGCTGACAAAAGTGAGCAGTACCGAATTGCTGAAATGCTATTCAGTTTTTTGCGTGGCGTGCAATTTCAAAAGTACCAAAGTGGCTAACTGAAAAGTCAAAGCCGGCAAATCCTGCAATGTGCATATTCATCACCTTTACCAGAAGGCTTTACAAAGCTAAACTGACTTTCCCAACTTGATTCAAACCTATCTTTCTACCGTGTTTTCTTTTTTTCTCTGGTGTTTCCATTGAGTTTGTTTTCCTCGCATTCCATTTTACGGACCATTGACAGAGGAAAATAAACGCTCATTATTTCATTATTTCCTCAAGTCAAATACTTAAAAAGTAATGTAATGAGAACCAATCAACAATGAGACAACAAGTCAAGACAATTGTATTGTCCACCAGGTCTCACATATGGCTTTGATATTGTCAGTCTGGCTTCATTAAAATTTTGCTTTTGGAAGACCAATAATTCTTGCAGCAATGTTACAGTGAAAAAACAAGCACAAAATCTGATAAGACAACCACCGGTACTTAAATTTTTCCAACAACAATTTTCTGATGCCGTAAGCCTAGGTCTTGTGATAAATGTGGTACGCGTGGATGAAGAATTGAAAGCTGTCATGTAAATTGACAGGGTTGGCAGGTTTGCAAAAGATCTATAGGACTTAAGTCATTTACTTCGAGTCACCTCAACAAGGCTTTGCTTCCATGCGCAGTCCCCGTTTCAACAAAACGCACCACAGCACAGCACAAAGTCACCGCAAGCACAAGGCAGCAAAAAAAACAGGCAAAGTGGGCAGTAAACCAGCAAAACACTGGAGAGGGAGGTCGTTCTGACATCATAGAGCAGGATGACTGACGACCTTACACAAATGAATCCTTTTACAACAAACCTGGTATTAATAAGATTTGCTCGATAACGTGCATATCCCTTTCTACATTTCTTTTTGATGAACACAGACAAAAAGTTAGCACAGTTCAAAGTGCCAGTGAGCACTGACTCCTTCTGTGCACAGCTAGCAGACACGTGATTTGATGCAGACAGCTGGCAATATGGGTCCACGTGCCTGTGTTTCATGCAATCATTCACTTGCACAGTAGTTATAGTGCAATTATAGAACATAAAATTATGCATTGCACAGATATGCTAATGTTTTCACTACTATTACTGTTACAACTTTTTGTTTTCTCTAAAAGGATATTGATTATAGTAAACTTTGGCTAGAACAAACAATTTAGGCAGGTCCCAGAAGGTTCGTTGTAAAGAGGTTGGATTGTACTGGAGATGGCAGGCATGCGCTTGGGAGGCGAGCTTGCATTATCATGCAGTGACC
The DNA here is from genome assembly GCA_002633005.1 of Phoronis australis. Classification (NCBI taxonomy): domain Eukaryota; kingdom Metazoa; phylum Phoronida; family Phoronidae; genus Phoronis; species Phoronis australis. The sequence goes on from NMRA01000170.1 coordinate 748,610, forward strand.
AGCAAAAACATTCGGGAGGCGGGCTTTTATGACCAAGCAGGAAGATTGGTAGAATGACATTAACTTACCAATTATATGTAACTGACAGGAAGACTACAACAGACAGGCAGAATTAAGAAACATGAAAAAATGAGACATACAAATTACATTAAAGCTTCACAAACTGCATGCTCAGGTCCGCAGACGAATAAATGCCACAGAATAGATGTTTGCTCATTTTTATCAAAAAAACCTTATACAATCTGAAAATTTTGTATATTATGTAGTTGGAATAATTAGTTTATATTTTTTGTGTAGCATCCTGAACTTTTAGTGAATAAACATGACTGTATCACTAAACAGCACCAAAGGTTCAATATAAAGATGTATATTTTGAATGAAAGACTGAATATTAATTCTCCACAGCAAATGTGAGTAATCCATATTGTAAAATCTTTGTCTTTATTAGATAGCAATCTTTTGAACCACTGAAACTATTTCTTTGTTGATTTAATTGGTCATTCATATAATGCCGACCTCTCTGGTTCATTTCCTTTTCTGTAACTAATATCACCTTGACATTACAAGTTAATTAGATGGCCAATTAGTACATGAAGGGCTTCAATATTACTCTATGTTATGTTCCACACTCTTGGACACTGAAAAGAGAAGGGTTAAGGTCGAATATGGGCATACTTAAATAATTCTGCTATTGAGTGTATTGTGGTGACTGACCTGTCACAAAACTGTGGCTTACAGACATTAGTCAATTGAGTTTGTGTATTGTGGTGACTGACCTGTCACAAAACTGTGGCTTACCGATATTAGTCAATATTGAGTTTGTGTATTATGGCGTATATTGTAGAGACTGGCCCATCACCAAACTGTGGGTAATAGAAAATAGTAATCATTTTGACAGAAACCAATTACCATGTTTAGCTCAGCTGAGCACAGCCTAACAATAGTCATGGTTTCTGATGCAGGGCGTTCAATGAACCACTAATAATGTCGTACCAGAACTTTTCCCTGAATTTAACCAGCAGAATGTGTGGAATGAAAGATCAATTATACTAATGTCCCGAATACCTCGCATATTTTCCCACACTTGAACCCCTGGAGGTCAATGTTACCGGTGTGCATGTGCAGACTTCAATCATACAACAAACTGTGTAACTTTCAAACTGGAGAATAATTGGCCACGTATGCTGGGAACGTTTACCTCTCAACGAAAATTTGAAGCTACTAACTGAAATGTTGCGGATGTAACACTGATTAAGTGGCTAGTACATAGAAGTGTTCAACTTGACCTTTGGTCAAGAGTGTTCAAGATGGCCAGAGTGTACAGTATACAGCTATACTGTTTTCATAAATATTAACGAGGGTGATCAATTAATTGTAAACACTTACTCAGGGTCTGTGCTTTCTATGCTGTCAATATTAGTTGCCTTAAGTTCTGTCTTAAAAGTGGTTAGCACCAGGGGGCGCACAGAGCCATGTTTTACCTAAAATGAGAACAAAAACGAAATATGCAAGAGACAATTTTTCTTTATTTAAATTTCTTCCTTTGTTATTAAATGTCAAGCGAAGTTATCACTTTTATACAGACAAACATTTCATTTCAACAAGAAGCGAACTTTTACAAGTTGCCTTAAGTTTGTTTATTTCTCTTAAATCATTCATCTCCTTTCAACAATCTACAAACCTGTATGGTAAAATGCAACAATTGCACTTTTCATGCAAAGTAGCACTCACCTAGTAATTTCATTAAAAGTTGGCACCTGGTGGGTTGATTGGGCATTTTAAGTTTTTTGTGAAGGCTACGAATGGCTTAATTGATTTTTGAATTCTGTTCTAAGTGAAAGAGTGCCAGCTGTTGTATTTTGATCATTTTTTAAGTAGTCGGCTGCACTACCAGTAGTGGTAAAAGATAAACGACTTTCGAATCAGTTTCAATAAAGTGTGCAAGGTTTTTAAAGTTTTTAGCCCAATATGCTGTTCATATTTTCAGGTTTTGTAAACACTGTAGAACAAACTGTTGGAGCTGGCAAGACCTGGTTCTTCAAGCCCCAAATCAGCAAAAACTGTTGAGTGGCACCTTCAAGCAATTTTCCCCCAAGGCGAGAGGACGAACACTCCTTTCGCGGAGCTTTGTGCATAGAAAGTCACAATGTGAACATGTTAAATTGGGACTCGCACTTTTTAAAATTGTAGATTAGCCCTAGCTAGTTCTGGTGATCCATGACGCAGCTCCAGGTTCATGACAAGGAGACCATCCATGCAGATCAACACACAATACATTATTCTATGAAGGCCTCTCTTGAAATGTAAAATAGTGCCTTGTTAGCAGAGCCCCTTTGTACACAAAATATATGCCTTACCTTTGGACTCGAATCCGTATTATGCGCTAAGTATCTATGAAGTGAGGCCTTTGCCCAGATCATAAGACTAGAGCCATCTGGAGGAATGTTACTGGACTTGTCACGGTCTAATAAAGTTAGGACACGTGATAAATGGAGAATTACATTTCTGAAAAGAACACAAACGATGACTGAGCCAGTTATGACTGAGCCAGTTAAACACTGTACGTATTACCATGACAACCACTATATTATTTGACTGATCATTCCCTGCTTTCTTATAGACTGACCAAAGTTGAATAAGTCTTAATTTCTTTATCAATTTGATAACAATGATGACGATTGCGACGATGATGGTCTCATTTTCACCATCACTGTGCATTTCATCGCCATGGGCATCTTGTGGCACAATAACTGTCAGTGGCGTAGCCGTTTTTGACAGTTGTATCGTGTCAGTGACATCGTTATTATTTGCGCTCCCACAATTATTGTCAGAACATCAGTGCTGTCAGATCTGTGTTCAAGGCAGCATCAGCTTCATTGTAAGTAGTCTTTGAGGTCGCCCTCTGCATTATCATTGATGACGAGGGCATTGTTGTTTATCGTATCACTGTCTTTATCTTCATACTCCCTTTTCTAGCTGATTCCACTAAATGTCCCACCGTCACAGCACTTTCACTTAATATTCGTTGTAACTTTTCCCACTTTATAGTTCAGTATAAAAGCTAAGCAACTGATCATTTTAAATAAACTCCCATTAAACAAGTATTCTAACATACTGAGTCGAGTAATCCAACATACTGAATTGCTTTGGATTTCTCCGTGTCCGCCTCAGCCAGTGTCAGTTTGCTCTCAGCTTCACTCTTCATCTTCAGAAACACATCCGAATAAGGCTGTAACTCACTAACCAGCTCCTTGTACTCAGACTTGGAACAAATTGATGAGTTGTCTGAAAGAGGTACAGCTAATCATTAGATCATCACTTAACTGCATATCATATGCCTACATTAAGGTTTTACACAAAATATACATAAAATAAGTAAAGCCAGTTTTTAAGATATTATTGTGAAACGCTGTTCTCCCAAACTTGGAAAGCCTCTTGTCAAGACCAAAATGACCACAAGGTCCTGCAGTGGTCAAATGGACCCAAAAATCAAACGGTACTGGCACACTGATATCATGTATCTCTGTGTCAAGTTTCATTAAAGTATAAGCTATTATCATTTTCTTAGATATCAATCAGAAATACTCTTGCCCCCCAAAAATACACCGGTGGGGGCCAGATTGAAAAAATCTAGTGAGGCCTTATACCCTTGTGCCAAATTTCATCTAAACCCAACCAAGCCTATTTGACATATTGAGCGGACACCTGGACGCCAAGACAGCATGGCAACGACATACGACCACATAATATTGTATATTTATGTTGAGGCATAAAAATGATTCTGTAGCTTTGTATTCCTGGCCCTCAAAATATTAGCAGTTTATGTGTTAATATTAAATAGTGAGGGATTGCAAAATAAATGTAAATTCAGTAATGGCAACTCTAATTGGTCATGGGACAGTTTTCAGTTCGTCAACATCTCACCCAATTTCCTTCACAAATGCATGTTAGATGTTGATTTCCAGGGGCCAGCTTTGGGTTACACAATATACTATGTCACAAAAATACACTTGTCCACGACACAATGACCTGGAGGTGATGTTGACTTGGTGGTGGGGTCCCACTGATCTAATGGTGGGATTGCAGTGACCTGGTGTCAGGGTGGCAATCACGTGGTGGGGTCGCAGTGACGTCATGTCGGGGGTCATAGTGACCTGGTAATGGGGTTGGAGTGACCTGGTGGTGAGGTCAGTCACCTGGTGGAAGGACACATTCACTTTCAAAATGCAAAAATATGTTCAGTAACTATAGCAAATACCTACCATAAATGGCATTTCCATATTCTACAGTCGGTTTGTCTTCCTCATGCACGACAAATGACTCCTTACTGGGCTTTGAACTTTTGCTGAAAAATAACAAAACAAATTTGATTGGGGCTCACTCTCAACTGCCAGTATAAGCTTCTCAAAATTCAGAAGACCCAAACCCGTATGTATTTCTGGACCAACTTTCAAAGGCTTTGTACATTTTTTGTGTAACAAACTATACTTGACAGAAAAAAGAAGTTTGATTATTAATAAATAGAATTCCATTCAGCATCATAGTCCAGCAGTTTGGTATGCTTCCACTCTTCCATTTTTATAATTTCACACAAACTGCAGGAAAGTTTTCAGTAACAAAGGACTCTTGTTTCATTATCAAGGTCATTGCCAGAAGGGGGGAGGGCAGGCTATTGTAACTACAGCACATTTTCTGACTGGTTGGCAACAATTCGATGACAGGTCAATGATTGGTTGTCAAGCCAGTGCAGTTTATGAGTGTTTTCTAAGACATATGCAGACAAACTTCGACAAAGCAAACAGACTGGTGCTGTTGGCAACCCAGTGGCGACACTGACCTTGACCTTGATTCAGTACTTACAACAAGCCCAAACAAGTTTCAATAAAGTAAATGCTTAGGAACAGTGCATGTATTCCCAAAATCAACAACCAAAATCTTAAACTTTTGAAAATGCCTTCCAGTGTTTTTACAAATTTCCACTGTATTCATGCGGACAAGCAAAATCACAACTTTTTAAAAACGCCATTCTCTAGATTACTTACCAAAAAACACTGACATGCAACCAAGACCATACGTGCAATATAGCATGTTCAAGTGGATTAAAGGCTTTTTCAAAATGATATGAGAGTGGGAGTCGTGTGGACGGAGAACAACTTGAAAAATGCTCAGCCATAGTAACGTTGGTGTCATATTAGCGTGTTCGTACGGATGGAAAACAATGCGAAAACAAAAAGGCCTTGATGAAGAATATTTAGAAAAAACTTGCATTTTCGAAATAAAAACAGTGTTGTGAGGACAGCGTCTTAGACTAGCGATGATAGCCAACCGCGACATAAGTGGTTCTGTGAATGGCTAGCATGCACTAAGAGTCTGCCGTGTGCTCTACTGCAGGTTACCTAACAATAAGCAGACAAGACACTTAACACAATGGGGCCATAATGAAGCCATCCACTACACATGTTCAGTATAAGGCATAGAAAATCGCACGTTATATTCCTCACAATAAGAGAGTAACTTTCACTGAACCAAGAGCAATGGAAAGTTTCGATGCACACATAGTGTGAATGACAACAATTAAAGGCTAATGCCACCCGATTTAATTAGTCTTTTTTACCGTCTTAATCGGTCTGGGGCCACATCGGCTCGTACACGGTCGACCTTACCTTGCCGAGAGGTGTCGCGTTAGCCTGTGAGGAAGGTGAGAAAGTCCGCAGCGACGTCAGTGGTTCGTATGCAGAGTGAATTCCGCCATGGTGTGGTGTGTCGTTCCTGCCTGTTCGAACTATGAAGCGGCGAGGAAAGCGGGTACATCGGTTTTTCGATTTCCTCGAGAGCCCGAAATGCTTCGGAAGTGGCTCGCGGCAGTGAAAAAGGACAAGTACAGAGTTCATACCAAGTACGAGGCCGTGAAACATCTCCGTGTCTGTGGCCGACATTTCGTGGACAGTGATTTCACTGACGAATTCCGGCTTGCCAAACAGCTCATGCCAGGGCAGAAAAAGCAACCGAGGCTGAAGTCAGATACTGTGCCTAGTGTGTTTGCGTTCGGCAGGCAGGAAGCAAAGAAACGTGGATCAGTTGTTTCCATTATGGTGCAGTTAGCGCACTGACACCATGAGACGGTTTTCGGAATTATCCATGTGCTCCATTGTTTGTGCACGTTCACGATGGCGCCTCTCTAATACTTCTTGATCAGTGTACTCTAGCTGGTTTGAACTGATATCCTGAGAAAACTAACGATCTACCTGGGAAGTCTTCGTCAGATGAATACTCCTCCAAGTCGAGATTGCGAGTTGCCATGTTGACGTTTATTACTAAGCGTTCTGTTTCAAAATGAATTATTCTCACCCTAACCAATACTTATATATAAAACTGAAAGAAAGTGTGTCCCATCAGATGCAATTTGTAATGCCTTTGGAGTGTTCGTGAGTGCAAATGATTTGAGAAGCCAGCAACGAATAAATCACTGCGTTACCTTCTTTAGGTGCAATAAAACTAATTTGACCGGACACCGAGGCCGTGTGAGCGCAAGCAATTCAGTGTTTGCTGACAGAATCTGTTGTGAAACAATAACTCGATATTCCATCCCACGGCCAGGTGTTAGGGGAATCTTTATTTACTTATACATTATTCAAATAATGATTGTCAATGTACAACTTCTGTCCTGGCGATTCTGTGGCCAAACGGGAACCTGAATTCACGGCCCCCGACGAGTAGGCCTTAGTAGATTTGCAGTTTCGTGGCTTCACCAAAATAATCACGTGCACATTACTTCTTTAGCTCACTAGTATAGTATTTTCTTGACTTCAAGCTTAGTTTCCAACTTTGGCTGGTTAATGTTCGTGATGTCTTCAGTCCGGTCGCGACGGGCCTGATTGGGTTCCGAGCCACTGGCCGGGATAACGAGTCAGTCCGGCCGCGACGGGCCTGATCGGGTTCCGAGACACTGGCCGGGATAACAAGCGTTTTTTGTGTTTAGAACTAAAAAACACAAGTCTAAACAACACAGATCTAGGTCCTACTGTCTGTATTTCACGGAAAAATACTTAGAATTTATCTCCGAACAGAACACGAACTCCTGCTACGGACCTTGGTAAATTGGACTGCCGAAATTTGTTGGCTACGGTGTGTCCAAATATCAATAAATCCGTAACAGTGAAATAAGACAACACGTTTTTATAAGAACTCGGTGTATTTTTAAGGGTTTTACATCGAAGTTTGATCATTTATTGGTGTTAAACGATGAATTCAAGCGATAAGCTGACACCAGTTACCCGTGTTGTGAACTGCTGAACAGACTGCGTGTGAAACCGATGACGTCAGTGGAAAATTTCATCACCTCCGTCTGCCGTCAGGTGTCAGGTAACGCAACCGTACGTGCCGCTATCGAGGAGAACTACTCGATCTAAATTGATACAAATTAGGTTGTTTTTTGGGTGGCATGCTCCTTTAATACAAGAGCAATGCAAAGCATTGATACGCACTCACAGAGCACTGCAAATGGTATATTTCTATGAGTGCTTATCAACAGTGTACAAGGAGACAAGATTTTGACCACAAGGGGTAGCTGCAGCAGACAGAATTGAGCAAATGTCGTGGTACCTCATCTTTTAAAACTGACATCAGATCAAAAAGTTTAAAAATAACAAGTTTTCAACATTTTCATTTAATGAACTTACCTTCTCAGACAGAAGCAGTAAAACGCTATCCCAACACCAACAGAAATGGCAAGGCCAACAGAGACAACAATAACAACAGCCAGATAACCTGAGCTCAAGGGAGCAGTTGGACTGGAGGCTGCAAAAATAAATGATGAGTGTAGAACTACAGGTAAGAACAGCTATGTTGAGTGTATAACGAACAACAATAGAGTCACAAGTCAGACATTGGATCACTGTGTTGAACACTGAAACACAAAGAAGTTAACTAATACCAAAGTTGAGTTGTTCACTAAATTACATGAACTGTACGTCATTTGTTGCATTACCCACAATATGCTGTAAACCGACAACAAAATGACTGGAAGTACGAGGTGATACTTCAAACTTTTCTCTACGTAGAACAAAAGAATTAAAGGCTTGATTCACCTCAGTTAACCTGTCAATGTTTAATTCTTAACCAAAGCACTTTAGTGTTTAAACACCATTACCACACTCATATGATCTTGAATAACTACCGAATAAGCGGGCAACTGAAATACGCACAGGTCCATTTTGGAATCCACACTTTTGGGGTCAATAAACTCTGAAGTATTTTCTCGAGTCACTGATGACTTCAAAGCTCTTGTTGATAGTGGAAATAGAATCCTGTCAGCTCATTACTCCTTGCATAGACTAGACATAATCTCTGGAGAACTGACAACGCCACCACTGCTGGAGGCCATGATTTGTACATGAAATGTCTCGAATAATAATAAACTACATAATGCAGAAGGTTGAGGTCTCAGTCTTTCAAATGTCGCTATAAACGTTGTATTAATAAAATAAGCAACTGTCTTCTAGAAAATGACATGACGCCACACAAGTAACGGAATAGACAATGGTGTTGATAACAATGAATACAACAGCCAGTGACTACATGTTAACAAATCATAGCAGGGCCTGGCGAAGTGTCCTGTATCTCACAAAAGATTTCAGTGGGGTTTGTGACCATAAGATCTACATACAAAACGAGCCCCAAATGTGTGATCTGTGTACACTGTCAGCTGACCGGTCATAAAACTTTACTACTTTAGCCCAGTTGTTTTCAGTTGTAAAAAACGCAACTTCTTAAATTTTAGTCGGAAGTAACTTGATATTTTATTCGAATTTGTGACAAAAACTACTGCAAAAACCATACCGTACACTTTTGAATTTGTTGTTTGTTGAGGCGTTTTTCAGTACTTCGGCGCTGGCCCTGAGAGTGTACATGGTGAGTACTGAGTACTAGGTATGTTAGACGTGAGTTCATCGTTTCCTGATGTCACAGACACAAATGTTATTCATCCTTTTGATTGGCTACAGAATATTCGTTGAACAAATTTGATATGGTACTGACCTAGGTCTTCTTACTGCTAATTGGTGTTACGGTATATATTTTATACAACATTTTGTGGTATTATTATTCCAGAGACTGTGGATGCCCTTCTGTATAGTTGTGCTCTGTAGTATTTTTGTAGATATTTTATTTTTATCTCATAGATATAAAATAGACATGCAACAGGGGCGGATCCAGGATTTTGAGTTAGAGACGGGCCAGGGCAGAGTATTAGCCAGGATTTTGCCTGTCTGACATTCGCACCCGCGAACTGCCAAATGGAATCTGGGAAAATTTTTAGGGGGGGCATGGCCCCCTTCTAAATCCGCCACTGTGCAAGTTTCCATATGAACTTCTTCCTCTAGTAAACAGTGTGATACACAGCAGTTAGTAACTGCATAGCAGCCAAAATAAAAGTCATATTTTATGCTGCGTGACACTGTGAATTTAGGTTATTGGTACCTGATCATTTTGGACAGGTTTGTCATCTTATACAGCCTGCGGATATTTACTTTAATGCTTTTGTTTATGTACGGATTAAGAAGGGATTTTAATCAGTATTAAATTTTTATTACTTCGTGTATTGGTATATCCTGTGATGCTCAAGAAGTGTGTTATGTTTGTAAAAATGTTTTAATTTCAATAAAATATTTTAAGACTAACAACCTTGTGTCTTTCTTTTGTGATTGGCAATCGAATGTCACTGACATCAATTCAATTTAAGCGGTAAATTTTAAATCCAAATTTTCCTGCCCATTAATGGTTTAGCTGTTCAAGCTGCACTTAATTTCCATATTAAACTTTACCTCCAGGTCAAAATTGATGTCTTACTTTATGGTTATGAGTACTGGAAATTTCGAAATTTTGCCAAAATGGTATCGCTAAAACAGCTCATCAGACTCAAATCAAACAGACACTATGCTATTGACGTTGTTCTCCAGACTAAACGGGCTTGTTTTTAATAAGATACTGTCAAAAATTGAGGCTTTAATTAATGATTTTTATGAAAATATCGGTTTTCACCTTAAAAGTTCCATAAAATAAAACAGGACATTTTGAAAACTGATTTTGAGATCTGTTCATGAAAGTGAAATGAAATTTGGCCATGCTGATAATGCTTTATGTTTCCTGCAACATTGTTTCTTTGCTAAATTTTAGTAAAAGAAAACATGTTCACGTAAAGGCAGATTTGTGTTAAGTAGACGACAATTTGACTAAAAGCACATGCTTCCTGGTGAGGTTATTTACCAGAACTTATCACCATGCTCTACCCTTTATAGTATGCAACATTGTTCCAACTGTTGTAAATGACCCTTTGACCTGAGAAGGTAGTACTCTAAAAGTCAGTTATCTGCTGCTGAGCTGGACAATAGGTGCATTAGATTCCAGATAAAAGAGGGGCAATAAACTTGGGACAATAAAGTGTGTGTTAAACTGACTGAATTCCCCCAAGGTTTGCTGTGATATGGGGATGTAGACCAGAAATGACTTCTAACCCAAGTAGGGATTAACTCGAGATCAAGACACCCAAATCAAAACATAAGGTTTGTGAGAAGGCAGTTTCGAAGCAGCCTTAATGCCCAAATCACATACCATGGCATACTGCACCAGTTATCTCCCCTGTCAATATGACATCATAGCCTGCTGCACACTTTGTCACACACTTCCTGTTGTCTGGCTCTATGAAGTGAACACACCTATAACATAATGGGCCAAATCAATATTAATATCACCTCCTTCGCATGTGTAACTTCACACGCCACAAACAATCAAGACATAGACCACTTGGTACAATATCACTTGATAGGCATGAAGTTCACAGCTAACACAGGTGCATTCTTTGACACAAAATTGTTGAAGCTCTTCCCGATCGCCTCCAGGTCTGATAAACAAAAGCACAATCTTTCCTAACACTTCACACTTTATCTCAAAGTACCAGACCATGGTGGTCATCCTGGCACCTCACACTTCATCTCAAACTTGGGGCTTGGCAAGCTTAAAGTTCACATGGCCTTGTAGAGTGTTAACAGCAAATTTTACTGTGGAAAGTGGAATTAAGATGTGAGGAAAACTACAAATTGCATGGTAAGGAATGAAGTGGTGAACTTTAAACAGTAGCAAGAGATAAGTACCTCTGACACAACTTGTTTTCGTCACATTGCAGACAATCATCTTCAGCACACTTAGCTACAAAAACATATACAACATCAAACAGAAGAGCACAACAACAAACAGATGAACACAACATTAACAAATTAAAAGTAACCGAAACCAATAAAGTACCTTGAACAGCAATGAAAGACTCTGTGCGTGTTAGTCAAATAAAACAACCCAAAATGAGAACTCAACAACTACCAAGTTTAAAATAAAACAACCAGTACCTTCACAACTTTCAATCCTATGTGTTATGAAAAGTCAAGGACAAACTCCATTTTCACTCAGTGACCTCTGACTTACATTTTGCACGTTATCAATATGTATCCTGAAGAAGTACGCAAATTTGATGAAAATAAATGAAGTGCTCCAATACTTGGCAAAATTGACTAAGAAAAGAGTATGAAGACGAAGACAGCGACGCCATACACACCAGTGGCAACACCACCACCAACAACAATTATGTAGAGGATGGTCTTAGAGACCACATCGCCACCAACACTATCAACAACACTGACAATGTCACCAGAAAACTGTCAATAACAGCTCCGAGATGCTGCTGCCTTCAACACTGATGACAACACTGATGACAAAAATGATGACAATGCAGATGGCAACACTGATGACAATAGTGCCCATAACACTGATGACAACACTGATGACAACACCGATGACAACAATGATGACAACACCGATGACAATGCTGATGGCAACACTGGTGACAATACTGCTGAATGGACAACACTCACAAGACAATAAATATTGACAATGTCACTGAAATAATACCTCTTTCAAAACCAGCGATGCCATCAATGGCAATGACAACAATGACGACCACACACCGCCAAAAACATATTGATGACACCAACTAAACCAAGGGCAATAACACCAATGACAACAGCGAAATCAACATCATCAACATCCCCATCATTGTCAACACTGATGTCCTTATCATTATACAATGATCCTTCCAACATCAACAACAACCCTGAAAACAACACGGTCATCACCACTGTCAACATCGTCGTCATCATCATCAAACATTTATGAAGAAAGCAAGATTTGCAGACCAGAGACCAATAGACAAACAAGAAATAAAACAAGTCATCAGAACACTAGAGAAATGGTATGTCGTAGCAAGAGAAACCAACATATAATGCTGATAGCCCTCGACAAGATCTATCTACACACCAAATTCAGAAGAATCCCAAAAAGAACAAGCTAGACAAATGCTGCCACAGTGCCGCCATCTTGTGTCGAATTTTGAGAAGGAACAACGGCCTCAAATTTTTCACAAGTTACATAAGGTGTGTAAATTTCATGTCAGTGAGACAAGAAACTAATACAGAGCAACACACTTGGCGAGCTGTATTTCACCACTTATTAATATGCATATAGTAGTAGAACAGCAAATAGTTGAACATTAGGAAACATGTCACTAGTGATAACACAAGCCAATAAATTGCATGACACCCACATTTAGCTTTCAGACTGCATTTGTATCGACTCAGATTCGCTGTTCAATCTACATGTTCACAGTGTGACAATGAGGACAACTTGAACTTTTTACCTGGCACCAAGAATTGAATCTTCCAAAATGAACCAACAATCCCGGGAACACAAAAGCATTGACATTATAAGCTCTACCTTCATAACTATAGGAAATCATGCAGTTTAATATTGGATGACCTTTGACCTTGCAAATATAGAATTTTCAAATTTTACGAACCACAACTTGACTGGAGCCTCAAATTTACATAACAAGAACAAGAACAAGAACAAAACCGTTCAACACTTCTCATTACTAACACGCACAGAGTAAAACTAACTGGAGAAATAAAAATTTGAACAAAAGCTAAACTAATAAATTTTTATAATCATCAAACTATAAATGGTATGAAATATGAACACAAGCCTGTGCACACTGGATAATTGCCATTACCAAAAGACCTGACAACTTTGACTGAGAACCAATACACAGAAAACGATAATGGAATGGTACAAGAAGGCCTAACACACATTAAGAAAGAACGTTCAGAAAAGTAATTCTACTTATCTTCACACAGTACATAAGGCGCAGGTGAACGACAATGTTTACCTTGTGCTGCAGGGTGAACATTCTTTATGAGAATATGAAGAGTGAGCAAAACAGCCCATTGTAACGCCATATTGCTGCCAGGCGGGGCTACCAGCTACTTCTTATCTTATCAGTGCCTAAAACAGAAATAAAATACAGCAAACATCAATGTGTATAATCAGCATAGCACTAAGTGGGGGCAGCTTAGGTCAATCACACAGGTTCCCATCATTAATATAAGGGCTCCGGTTATCCATATTAATTCACCAAACTTAGTTTACTTCTTTGGTGGAATTAGAGACTTCTAACAGAATTGATATATTTCACTAGTAGATAGCATAATTATGATATCTTGGGCACCAAAAGACAAGAATATAATTCATTAAATTCAACATTTTCAGACCACAGGTCGATCAATGATAACGTAATTGGCAGCAGACTTGTTTAAGAAGTAGTTCATTCTTTCTGAAGGTGGCGCTATTCCTTTCCTGTTTTGATAAAACAATTAATAGGCCATTTATTTATTTATTGTGATATTTAAAATGAGGGTGACCTCTTCAGTGATAGCACTGCTTTCCAAGAGGGCCCTCAACAACAAAAACAGTAATATAATACAATTAAGTAATAAAACAACAATTAAACATACGTGAAAAAGATACAGTTAAAACAGGTTGAGAATTAAGACAATAAATAAATGACAAACAATGGTGAAAATTTAACTAAGAGACATGAAATGACTCTAAACAGCGAGAGTATTTATGACAATGAGAAAAAAATGACATGATTAAGACAGGTTGCGTATAAAAAGGTTTGGTAAATTACAGCCACCTTTTAATATTTTGTTTAAAAGTATTTATTGAATTGCACCGTTTAATTTCTGGGCTAATAGAATTCCATATTGTATCAGCAGCATAGATAAAAGATCTCTTGCCGGCATGCTGGGGCGTTGACAGTGCATCTATGCTCCTAGGGGTAAAGTTGACGTACAATGATACTATTGAGCAGCTGCTGCAGAGTAGCAAAGCGTTTACATGTGGATCACAAAATGTATGCTTACAGGGGTGCTTACAAGTTCCATGAAATACCACAGTACTTGACCACTGATGGTAGGTAAGCCTACGGTACTGACACTTTTAACTGGTATCTCAAAAGATTATTAAACTGTCACTTAAAGGGATACTAAACCAGGTTTTGGACTATTAGCACTTACTTTCAATATTAACACCCATGATACTCTTAGTAGTTGAAAGAATGAGGATTGGTTGAAATCATTAAACAGATTTTAGTGTTCTTTTCAATGCAACTTTTTGTTACCAGTTCAACCAATTCATTCCACAACTTAACATACAAACTCCCCAAAGTAAAGTCATGCTCACATATTGTCAGTGCATAGATACTAGTAGACAATCTATAGTCAGTGCACTTCTCAACATGAGGGCATGAGGCAGACATGACCTAACATCCGTCGGAGAGTTCTGGCAACAGTCTTCTCTAAGAAAAGTTTTCGAAGAAATCATGTGTCTATATTTTGTCAGGTCACTGCAACATCAAATTTATTCAGGCAATTGGTTCCACAGAGGCACAGAGAGACAACTCGATTATGACTTATTGTAGGCCTAGTTTACTTTAGGCTGTTATTAATTTGCAAATGAACGAAATCTCGAGACAGTAAGTTATTAAGGGAAAAGATTCGGATAAGACATTTAGTCCCCGGATAGTGACTGAAGAAAACGCCAGGTGGATGGTAAGAGAAATGACAATGATATATGCCTACGGGTGTGGGCACATAAAAAAGAAAAGAAAAGAAAAGGACCTGCATTCCACCACTCGCACATGAATCACAGTCTTGACCGATATTGAAATACCCGAGTTTGACCTATTACATACGACTGTCTGCTTATATACAAGTGCTCTTCTTATAAATAAACACACATCCGGTCACAACAATCATAAAACTTTTTGTTTGTTGTAACACATTTCGTGTAACTTGTAGTACTGCAGTTTTATTTTCACACACAATGGGATTGAATCAGGCAGGCCGTTTTTAATAATTTTATTCGCTCAGACGAATTCCTCAAAATTGTGGAATTTTTGGCTGTTCTGTTTTCCTCCCTCACTAATGAAATTTTACTGTCGCCGCCATATTGATGTTGGTAATATATTTTGCGTTTTGAAGGTTCACACTATTCTGCTTTATTGTTGTGTTTATCTTTCCTGAAACACCCTGACAACGTAGTTAGGTACGTTTTATTTTTTGTTAGTTTCTGTGCAAGTGTTTATTTTTCTCTGAAAACGTGAAATTTCGCAACGAACAGACTTCGTTTGCCCTCTGTATTGCCTGACTCATGTCTGAAGTGAACATGTAAAGCTAAACCACTTTAAAACTGTTTACTGACCCCGCTGACCGGTCTCGCCCGACGACGTACTTACTAGTTGAACCACAATGAATCCAGAGGTAGCTGAATACTGATGGTTTCATCTGTTGGGCTTATCTAAACAGCTAGCGTAAATTTACCCATACGTTTCCAAATTGTTTTGTACTTTAATTATATACAATATACATTATTTGTTATTTTTGGAAAATGCTTACTCGTTGTAATAAAACTTAATTTCCTGGAGTTTCCAATGGTGTGTGACCTAAGAGAAACCGATGAACAAATTGAAATTACAAACGGTAGAAGAGCAACTCAATTGAACTTGTAACTAAGCCTTGCCTGGCTTGGTAATAGTGTAGTGAGACAGTATTCCACCCGTCTCACTGTTGTGCTGGCCTTCTGCTGCACACGCCCCTGTTTCGGAAGACGACTGGAGACTACTGACGTTGGCTGTAGTCTGGCCCATATGACCTTTGGATTTTACTTCATCACCCAGTCACTGGGGCCCATTTTCAAAATTCCTCTCCTGAAGTTCTCTCGGCAACTTGAGCTTAAAATGTGAAACTGAAAGTTGGGGTTTGGGCCCCTCATTTTTTAGTGGAAAAGTGCTGTAGTACTTGAGCACTTATCCCGCAGTCGACTTCGGAACAAGATTTCTTCATTTTAACTTAATTTGATTTAAGTGTAATTTTTGGGAAAGTGAAGGTGAGAGCTTTTGTCAGCAGGATTACTTTTCAATAGGGTTACCCGTTGAGTTTCGGTTTAGTCAATTACTGGAGGGCAATCTTGCAGTGCGTTTTCATCACGAACCTACATTTTTAGGACATGTCTAGATTATTTAACAGGTACTGTCACTGTCTGTGACTGGATTGATATGTGCATACATGGGCATATATTGCCCCAGCCCCATCTTTGAGGGGCATGCTTTTTTTCTGAAAGTATGTAACTTTCTGGAATTTAGAGTATGTGCAATTGCATAATCCTTTGCTTGAGTGAGGGTCCTGACTGTTGGTCACAGGAGGCTTTGAAAACCATTTCTTTGACCACTTTTGAGAGGCACTTTGATTTTTGATGTCACAAACCACTGTGTTTTATAAGAGTAAAAGGTTCCCTTGTTTAAACTTGCATATTTCAATGAAATTGAACTTTGAAATTTGTAAATTGACTTCAGATTGAACATAGTATAAACCATATTTAAAAACAATGAAACTAGATGTCCTCAAGGTGTGAAACAGGAAATCATATGTCCAACGCATGCATGAAGTCATAGAAATATGCACAGGTTTTATTTTTCACATTAAAATGTAAATTGGAGGTCGATTTCTTCATTTGTTGGTGTCTTTTTGTGGTGAACTTTGGAGCTATCATTGCAAACATTTTGTAGAATATAAATCGGTAAATAAAACAACAAGAATTGATCAACTGAAATTTGAAATTTTCAGATGTAATAACTTCCTTTGTCAACAAAAACAGAAATAAAGTAAAATCAAACACAAAATTACAATTGACATATAAGATATGGTGTAATGTATGAACATTTTGTGTATTGTTATGCTGATAATGTAGCTACAAATCTTTCTTCAGTGGAGCATTTAGCTTTCAATAAATTAACCTTACATAAGATGGTAACAAAGATGCACTATTCTACTCATAGATTTTTTTCATACCTTTATTATGATAAAATTTTTGACAATTTGCATTACACCATTGCAACACCGATACTACTTAGTAAACTGTGAGCGTTTTCAGTTTTAAAGTAAATCCTAAAATTTCAAGAGAAAAATCAATCTCACCACTTTATCAAATTAGACAGTTACTATCCAGAAAATATATTGATTGCAATGTTTATTTGCGATTGCAAATGCATTGTTTAAAAAGTAATGATTACAGTGCTGACACTAAATAATTTAGTGTTTGAAAAAGGAAGTCGCCCCTTTAATCTCCAGCCTCTGTCTAATTCTCCCACTCAACTGCTTCTCAGACGATTCTGCCCCACCCTGATGATACCCGTCTTGAATGTCTCCCACCGCCACGTCCCCTCAGCTCAGTGGCCCTGAAATCAATTTTCCCAAGCCTGGTGCCATAAGTCCATAATGACTTACTTTGCTTAAGAAATGACAAATCCTCTGATACTTAAAATTCTTGCATAGGTTTTCAAACTCTACCCAAGTAAGCCTAACTTAATGCAGTGACTAGTCAAAGCAGGTTGAGGTGAACACTCTATATATCAATTGTTTCTCAGGGATAGATGCAGACAAAAATATGGTCAAAATACATTTTTTGGCGAATGTGTTTTGCAACAAGATTTGATACATGACAGTGACTTACAAAAGGCTTTTGTGACCCACTGGTTTAAAGAAAACTTGGAATAACACCCAGATTATAATAGAACCAGTTAGCACCGAGCCCTGGAGAGACATCGGAAAGATCGAAATTTAGTCCCAGGAATTTTAGCTCGCAAGCACCCTATGTAGTCTAGCATTATTCCGCCCTTTTTATGCGCCCAAATATTTATATGTGGACGCATTATGCCATCATCTCTGTCCATCCGGCGTCCGCTGCTCTATCTCCAAAACCCTTTGAGATGCTTTCATAAAATTTGGCACACATGTTCCATTCATGAATGGGACGGCATGAGCGAAATTTCGGACAGATCCGAATACTGGTGTGCCCTCTAGTGGCAATTTTAGTTTTTTACGCTTACCTTTGTATCTTCAAAAGTCCTGAACGGATTTTCATGAAATTTGGTATGTAGGCACCTATTGGTGAGATGACGCTATCCTCCCGTTTTCGGATGGATTCGACGTAGATTACGCCACCTAGTGGCCAGTTTTACTGTTTTCTGTTTTCGAGTCTGTTTTTTGCGTCCACCCCTCTATCAACCAAACCGCTCAAAGGATGATTGTGAAAATTGGCATGCACGTGCTTACTATAAAGAGGACGGTTGACTATAATTTCGGATGATTTCAACTACTTTGACGCCTCCTAGTGGCAGTTTTGTTTTTGTTGCGCCTATGGCTGTATCTCCTAAACCGTTCGCAGGATCTTTACTTAATTTAGCAAGTGTATTTATATGACGTTGACTACGGATGACGACGACTTTCGGACAGATCTGACTACTGCTGTGCCCCATAGTGGCAATTTTGTTTTTTTACGTTTAACTCAGTATCTTTAAAAGGTTCTCAACAGATTTTCATAAAATTTTAAATATAGGCATCTATTGGTGTGATGACGCTATATTCCTGTTTTTGGATGGAATCTAGGTATTTTGCACCACCTAGTGGCCATTTTTGCTGTTTTCAAATCTTGTTTTTGGTTTCCACCCCTGGCATATATGTTCTCAGTGTGAAGACAACCTTTGATGATCGTGAACTAACTACTGTGGCGCCTCCTAGTGGTAGTTTTGTTTTGGGCCCATAGTTGTATCTCTTAAACCCACTGCATGTGTATTTATATGAAGATAACAACAGACGACGGCCACTTTCAGGCGGATCCAACGGACACTGCCCACTAGTGGCAATTTCATTTTCTGTTTTCCTTTGTTTCTCTGAAGTTCCTTGACAGATTTTTATGAAATATGGCATGTTCCTGTTTTTGGATGGATTGTATGTTTTTGCACCATCTAGTGGCCATCTTTATGATACAAATAAATAACCCTAAAAGCAAACCATTTGCTATGCATTCGTGGTCGCATTTCAACGCTCTGCGTTGCTCTTGTTTAATTTTGAAAAGTGTTGAACCTTGCAAGTCTCCGTCTTGAATAATGGAACCTCTGCTCTGTATACAGTGTGGTACTGACTATAACAATGTAAGTACAATTTTTCTTGAGTAGTCAAGCTCTCTTTTGCTTCAACGAAGCATGTTGTGTGGCTACTGCTAGACATACAAAACAATCCCAAAGAAGCACCATGGGGTCTTTTTCTCGGTGGTGGCTCCTCGGGACATCCGTTTTTAGGAACAAATGACACTTGTTTTTCTATCTGTTATGTGTTAACGATTCTTGCAGGAGACTGTTGTGAGTAGATTCCTGAGAAAGATTCAGCATCATGCCGATCCGTAGGACACTAAAGAATGTGGTTAACAATTTCACGGATGCCCAGGTCAAAGTTCGTGAAGCCACATCTAACGACCCTTGGGGGCCTTCGAGCACCATCATGGGAGAGATTGCTGACTTGACGTATAATGTTGTAGCTTTCACAGAAATCATGCAAATGATATGGAAACGTTTGAACGATCACGGTAAAAACTGGAGGCACGTGTACAAGTCACTTGTGCTGTTGGATTATATTGTCAAAACGGGAAGTGAGAAGGTTGCACAACAATGTAAGGAGAACATTTACGCTATACAAACTTTGAAAGACTTTCAGTACATGGAGGAAAATAAAGATCAAGGTATAAATGTTCGGGAGAAGGCAAAACAGCTGGTGGCGCTGCTGAAGGATGACGAAAGGTTGAAGAACGAGCGGGCAAAGGCACTCAAGGCAAAGGAACGCTTTGCTCAAAACTCTATGGGCATCGGCAGTGATTCCCAGGTAAACTCGGTTGGATTTACTATTAATTTTACTCTTGCTACGTATTTAAACATCAAATGTTGACCTTTTAAAAACTGGTCTTAAAATATCTGTTGTGGTTGCAATTAAAAGGTTGTTGGCGTGTTGCCATCGGGTCTTCCAATCTACTGGTTTATCTCAGGAATTAGTTAAAACTTGTGTGATGCGTTGATTTCCTCAAGGCAAGTTATGTGTCCATCCCGTATTAGGCTGTGAAGCCTTTGATAGGCACAGCAAAACTCCAGTTGGCGTTGAAGAGGCTTGGCTTAGATTGAGCACATCACGTGGCCTGTGATGTTTTGATGACTACCAGTAGCCAAGTAGCAGTGATCACCTGCGGAATGGCAAGCCTTTCTAGGCATAAGAGTTTCTTTTTCTCAGTCAGGGTCTGGAAATATAAGTCAGCATATCAGGCTCTTTCTAACTCAGTTTGCGAATGCAACATCAGCTTTGGTTAAGTGATTGGTAAGTCACCATGCACACACACCCGAGTATGTAGTTGAAACGCTATATTAAGTGAGCAGATGGAGCGTGGAATTGTTTAGCAAAATCTTGAAGGGCCTTTCATGATTCATGCACAGACAACATGTCTTGGATCATCTGTTTGCCAATATATAAGAAGTGATCTTGCACGTGATACTGTACTCAAGGGGAAAATTGGTCATTACTCAACACACCATATACCCCTAATTTTTGTTAGCTAAGAAAATAGGTACCCAACCTCAGTTCTTCCAGATGTCATTTGCAATTCTGTTTTGCCATCATCTATAATGTCAGGAAAACAAATTCCTGGTCTGAATTGTCCTCTGTCGAGTTTACAACCACCAGTGTAATGGATGGACAGTTGGTCAGTGTGATTTATAATCCCATCTCTGAAATAAGCACATGCATTAGTAAGTTTCAAATATGACAGTAATGTGAACGGTTACAATGCAGAGTTCTCTGCAACTGGTTAGCCAAGTGTATCAAAAGTGTGCAATCATAAACAAATTTGCCAGGAGTGTATGTAGCGGTTGACATTGTTCTTTCTTTGGTCCAAATGTACTTGCAGTTATGCTTGAGTATTTTTTCCTGGCTTGTTACCTGATAGCAAAGTATGTCAGTGTGGACAAAACAAGTTAACCTTTGTTCTTCATTTTAAAAACTGATGACAATTTACAAACAGTACCTGTCTGTATTCACAACTGAAGATCAAACATGTCAGAGGGCTATTCAAATGTGTCGGAGGGCTGTTCAAACGTGTCGCAACTGCCGTGTAACTATAGTTATTCTACCTTTAATGGTTTCAGCGTTATTCTTTCTGGAAATGCCTTGTAAGATCAGTCAATTATTTAACTGGGAAATTTGCAGTTTTGTTTTTAATTGACTTTTGTTGTATGTTTTAAAGTCGGAAGTGCCTACAACCACACTTTCCATGTTATTTGTTTCACAAACCTTGGGTCCGTTTCATGAAAGCGACTTCTGACAAATTTGGTGTGATGTTCACATTTCACAATTATAATCTTAAATTATAGAATTCTCAGAGACTGCAGTTGTGAGATTCAATTATTTTTCAGTAATAGTTGTGTGGAGAGACCAAATTTCTGTCTGAAATCTTAAGTGACTTTCCATGAAACGTTTGCCGGGTTTACAGGACAAATGTGTGAAACGGTGTAGCATATGTATTTTATGGTCCCACATTTACATGTCGTGGGTGCATATTGATGCCATCGTTGACTGACATCTGGTGTTCTCTACTGTATCTCGTCAACCCCTGGCACGATCTTAATGAGATTTGGCAGACGTATTTCTATGAAGCTGAGGACTAATGATAAAGAGTTTCGATGGCTTTGATATCTGTCAAGTTGCTGGAAGGATCTTTATGAAAATTGGAGTTGTGTTGAGTTGACTATGACTGATGTTCCTTTTTAGACATGTCAGACTGCTGTGGTACCCTCTAGTGTCACTTTTTTGTTATGCGTCGGCCAAACTGTTCAAATGGTCCTTTCCATTACAGTTAACTGCACTGCTATCGAAGCTTCAATGATAACAGTGGTTAACCACAAAATTAGTGTTCCCATCAGCTTTGGAGGTAGTCAGAAAACTAGCTTAGCAAAGTTATCAAAAGGTGACGGTAACGTGACCTTTGGTCATGTGCGTTGACGTTTTTGTTCTTGTGATCAAAAATGGCTATGACCTATCCCTTTCAAATGGAAACTAGTACGCCATCAGAGTTGAGAGTTCCCTTTGTATCCAAGCATCGACGATTTGCTGTTAAATCCACCTCTTTACTCCAGAGTTGTTAGCTTAGATTCAAACCAAATTTAAGTGTTCCCATTGACCATAGCGTCGGCAACATTGAAGCTTCAGAGCCGGTTGGAAAAGCTTAAAGGCTCGTGCAAATTGGTAAATGTGTTCTAGGATGAGAAGACCAAGCCTGAAGTCATATTGACCTGAGTACTGTGCCGCCACATCGTGGAGATTCTGTCTTTTTCAGCCACAGATGTGCATCGTTAATCATTTGTAAAACCTGTGTGAAATTTGGCAAGTGTTTTCCTATGAATGTGACAATGGCTGACCACGACTTTTGGACAGGGTGCATTTCAATGCTTCATATTGCTCTAATTCGGAAATGACCTCTGATTGTGTGAAAATTATTTTTTCAAAGCTAAATTTCTTTGTTTATTTTGTGTTGTGTTAATTTTCAGACATGCTTGAAATATTTTGTTACAAAAATATGTATCTGGCTACGTCTACAAGCATGAAATTCCTTACCCTATAAATTGATAGTATAAAAAATTCTATATCCTGATTCAGCAATTTAGTCACATCGTGACAAATGTTAATTTTAGTTTGAAACTTTGAATAAGTAATGAATTGTTATTCATACAGTGAGTTGCAATCTTGTTTTTATAACATCGTTATTGCCTTTTACTCATTTCAGGTTCATTTTGGTCGGGCAGGTAAAAAGGAAAGTCCTCGTTTTGGAATGGGTTCTAATGATCCTGGTGCATCCAGCAGGTCAACAAGTTTTGACTGTAAGTTGCTTCACCTGATGACCAGCTGTGCATTGACCTCTGACTTCTTTGACATGTTAATTAATTATGATAGTAGCTTAGTTAGATGTTGAATGACATTGTCTGGTCTTCCTGGGAGGCCTGTCTGGTATTGGTGTATAATTTATTCAAGTGTTATCTGCTGTGTATTTTTTGGTCCTTGTGAGTAGAGTGCGGGGGTGACACAAATTACAACAACCTTTTTTCTATCCACTTGTTTAGCCTCTCCCAGCCACACTGAGCAGGAGACGACCAAGCCCAGTTCACTTGGCGATGAAGAACTTCAGCTACAACTGGCCCTGGCCATAAGTAAGGAGGAATATGACCAGGAGCAGAAACGGAAACAGAAAGATGATATTAAGTTGCACATCGCTATGGAGGAGAGCAAGAGAGAGATGGAGCAAGATGTGAGTAATGAGGGGGCTGGTATAGAAATGGGGTCCCTGAGGGGCAGAGTGGGCTGTATCTTGGAAAGTGAGAGAGTAATGGGGGGCAGGGGTAGAGATGGGGCCCCAGGGAGGCAGAGTAGGTCGTGTCTTAGAGAGTGAGAAAGAGATGGAGCAAGATTCGAGTAATAGGTGGTGGGGGATAGGTGGGTCATGTTTATTGAATTTTATTTTGGTTTTCTTGTTGATATTGGTATTGCAGTTGTTAGTGTGGGATAATTCTTAATAAAATGGAAATTCGTTGCTTCACAATTAACTTATTTTCGCATTCATCAAACCAGTGTTTTACTATTTGTGGTTGAACGTTTACAATTGGCTATTTCCTTTCCATAGCAAGCTAGGAAACGATTTCAAAAACAACAAACACATTCTAGAAAAGTAAGCACAAGTTGTATCTAGTGATGTAGTTGAGCATGTGCGTGGTTAGCGTTGTTGTTCTTCTTTGGCTTTTGAGCAGTCCACGAATGTATTGTAGAGGTTTCAGTCTGACGCTCTACGTATAGACGTCACGAGATACATTACGGTCAACAATATGACTGAAAGTTCTCACAGGTTTGGTTAATTAATTTTCAAGCAAGATTTCAGTGATGACTTTTGCTTAATGTAAATGCTAGTGATTACTGTCAAAGAATGGCCAGTTTTCCATTTGCACATTCAAGCACGCAAAAGAAAATCTCAATATATACATTCTAGAACCAATTCAGTGGTAAACTGCAACATTAAGTGACTGCCTGCGTATTTAATTGTTTGGCTTTGCCTTTGCCACCAGCATGCATCAACCTTTAAAGGGCATGGCCCTTGCAAAGTCACTTGGTTCCCACATGCGATCTTAAGCTATTGAGAGTATTAGGCAATTTTAAAATTCAGCTTGGGAAATGAAATTCCAGTTCGCGTAGTTTTGCACTATCTTTTTATGCTTCTACATATTCACATGTGGGTGCAAATTGCTGTCGGCTCTGTCCGTTCATCCAGTGTACGCTGCTGTCTCCTAAACTGCTTGCAGGATCTGCATGAAATCTTGTAGGTGTGTTCCTATAAAGCTGATGACCGATGATGGTGATTTTTGGCAGGATCCAATGGTTGGTGTATGAAATTCTGCTATTGCGTTTTTGTTGAGATGGTGACGACACTGTCCTGATTAAGTGAAATCTGTCCCGTAGTGGCTGTTATATATATTTAAGTCTATTTTCGGCGTCGGCTTCCATCTGCCAAATCACTCAAAGGATCGTTATAAAAATTGGCACAACAGACTGTGTGCCTCCTAGTAACAGTTTTATTTTTTTACATTTTCCGCTATCTTCAGTTCCTTAGACACACTCATGAAATTTGGCAACTGTAATGAAATAACGATAACCTCAGATTGGACATATTCTTCGATACCAGGTGCCCATATTTGTTATTTGCAAGTCCCTTGAGATCATTTTAAAAATTTGCATATGTGATCCTGTTAACGACCATGACGATGTTGATATTCAAACTGGTTTGAGTACTTTGGTGGCCCCTAGTGGCAATTTTGTTTTTTGTATCTTTGATTGTACATCCTTAAGATTGCAGTATTGCAATATCTTTGAAATTTGGCAAATGTATTCCTATGAATGTGACAGCAGACGACGACTTCTTTCTGGTGGATCCAGCTACTGCAATGCCTCTTAGTGGTAATTTTATTTTTGTTCACATTTGCCTCTGTATCTTCTGAGTTCTTTGACAGATTTTCGTAAATTTAAGTAAGGTTTCTATTTGGGAGACGGCGCTTTTCCATTATTTTCAGGTTTGACACGTTCTGCTTCAACTAGTGGCCATTTTTGTGACGTAATGAACACCCCTTGATGCACACCATTTGTCTGCTTTGCCTCTACTTGAATTGGTGTTACACAATTTATACACCTTGTCTATTTGTATAATTGAAATCTTCCTGCAAACAAGTCATCTTTTGGTTGAACCAGCAGCTGTTCTCTCCATTTTTGAAATGATTGAATATGAATGCTTAAACTCATGAGTAAAATGACACCAAGCATGTAATCTGAGTAAGGAGTAAGATTAGGCTGTTATTGGCCTAAATCAAAATTTGTTTTATGACAAAAGGGGCTTCTACTCTTCTAAGTGTTGAGTACCTGGATGCCATTTTGACTACATATCCTATGTTCTTCCTGATAGGCCATTACTATTTATACATCATTTGTCACACACTTCACAGAATGATCTTTTTTGATTTTGCCACAATGCTGTGGGTCTGTAGAACAATTGTACCCTGTCGTGTGTTGTTGACCCAAGAGTATATAAACTAGCACATTTCGATTAAAGGCAGGGGTTATTACTTACAGCACACATCACGAATTTTTGGCCGACCATTGCCGACCGGTCGGCTAAAAGTTAGCCGACCGGCAGCCGCCCGCAGTGCCGACTCATAAGGCGACTCCCCAGCCGACCCTTCAGCCGACCCTTCAGCCGACCGGCCATCAGCCGACCAACTGGTCGGCTGCTATTTTTAGGCTACAGTAGCAGTTGCGTAATAGGTTGTCAGGCTGATACCACTTTGCATGTCGATGCATATTCGTCTTAGCACAGGGTCAAATAAATTAACCTAGTTCCACTGTCTCCGTTGCATGAGTTTACATCGGTTGTGTAACACCAATAATTCGAAGGTTGAAGGCCAGCGGTAATATTATTGAATTATGGACAGTGCTACAAGTTTTGGTTAAAAGACGTGAATGTTTTCTTTACATTTGACCTTTAATTTCAATCGTGACGTTAACAAGCTGCATTAGATTGGCTGCTTCCTGGTCAATACAACTCTGTAGTCATTTTGTAAACGCAGCTATTTTTGACACTCTTCGCCCACAATTGTTTTTTGTTTGTGATACGCAGTACTGCATCTTTTTGCGTTTTTAAAATTCTCCACGGTACTCCTATCACGTGCCCATGATGATGGGATAGTGATTGAGTTGTTACACCGCGAAGAGCTCTCACTCCGGGGTTTTTATTTTCATATGATTAACCCTTGCCGTACAGAAGCAAACTTCACGGTCCAGAATGCCCTAAGCCCACGGACTTCGATGACTCTAACTTCATCATAGGGTTACGATTTCCACGAACTTGGACAGTGACATCAAACACGGAATAGCCACTGTTGAGGCTACAACCAATTCTAGCTTTGCGCATTCCGTTTTTAGGGCATCGGTGACGTTAAAATCAGCGCTAGTTACATGTATCAGTTCTTCGTTCACGTTGTTCCAAAAATAAATATTTTCTGTCAACAACATATTGACAAATTATGTATAATAAAACAATTCTGAACGGGAAGATGTGAATACGTGGTGAAAAGGTATTTGTCTCATCAAGGCATATGTGCGTTAATTTTTTTAAAGCGATTGCGATGTCGAAAAAATGATAGAAAATAAACCAAGGTGCAGAATAACTCTTCTGTGCTCGGCTGTAAGAAGACCTACAACAACTTTTTGAAACTGCGCTCAATTAAAAAAATTCCAGTATGAGAGCGCTTCATAAGAAATGCCAAGCACATACCGCGTTAAAAGACAGCGACGTTGGCGTTTCCGGATGTCCACAAAAGTGCTTTGAGCAGAGTGTACAAATCTGTTCATTTCGCTTTTCTACACTGGCGAATACGCCCAACACGGTGTTTGAAAAAAGTCCACTTTTGAGGGCGTTTTCAAAAATTAATATGTTTAGTTGATTCATTCAGTTCAGAGTGTCGGTGCCCATTTCTTACATCAAATGTACGCGTGGGCAGAAAACGCATCTGCGTAAAGAAAGAGATGCGTTTTCAAAACTTTCAGAGCCGTGTGTTGTCAGGACCCTACATTAATAAACATTAGGCCATGTACAACGCACGTCTTCGGAATTTGTAGCTTTTGGAAAAGGCTTACCCCGAAAAAATGCGCAAAGTACATACGGCATTTACGGAAGGTTGTGCCAGAAGTGATTCGTTGCGGTGGAGCAGCCACCGGATATTAAAGTGAAAAAATCAATAACAGCCATTTTCTATTTAGAAATTCAATTCTCTGTAAAATCAAAAACAACTGCAACCAGGGTTTATCGCGTCAGGACATACAATTTATCACGCCAGGATATAAAATTTATCACGCCACGACAGCATTGTTTTCATGCTCGGAGACCACGTGACCATCCATTATGCAATTATGACAATCCAATGTGTACCTATACATTGGCATCTGTATTGTAAAACGTGGAGGAGATGAAAGAAATTCAACCGCATTTCCAAGATAATACATGTATGTTTGTCGTTGGCGAGACGTTGAACGCTTAGCCCTTGCTTATACATGTAGTACGGACGTTATCTCTTTGAAGGATCAATGCTTGGGCATGGTGACGTGGTGTCTTGGCGTGGAAAGTTACTGACAAGGTAGATTTTATTTTTATTAAATTTTCAGTCCTGTTTAATTTTGATCCTGAAGTGAAGAATTTTTGGTCCTCACGTAATAAATTATAG
>NMRA01001700.1:0-11339 GCA_002633005.1 Phoronis australis
TGAGTATGAAGTGTGAGTTTGAGCATGATTCGAGTCTGAGTACGGAGATTGGAGACCGGGCCCCGGTCTCCAATCTTTGTGCTCGAAACGAACTCGAAATTATTTTTGGCAATACCTCGGGTCCTTTTGTGCTAATTCAAGATAAGTGGTTATCAGACTGGGCTCGAATAAGTATAGTTTATGCATGTGAGTTTCTAGTCCAAGTTTGCACTTAAAAACCCTTTTATTCGTGCTACAACCTTGAGTAAAAACTCGAAATTTCGAGCTCAAACTCGAACTTTTAGCTTTAATGATGGATTTATCAACTGCAAACAAGGACTAATAAGTCATCCACGTAAGTCATTATGTACTCGAGCATATAGAGTAATAGACACTTATCTGGAGTTCACACTAAAGTAGAGCAGTGCCAAACATAATTTCGAATTCCATTTCGAGTAAAAAGATTCGAGACTGGGCCCAGAACTCCGATAGTTCACTACTCCGATTGTGTGATCACGACTCACTCTCAAGCAGAGACAACATCTGGGGCACGGCTACGGCGACCAATGGCGGTTTNGGAATCCTGACCACAGCACCCACAATGCACCATTTTAACCTAATTTCAATATGGCGTCGCTGCAAATCCGCTATTACCAATGTGGTGATCACGGATCACGCTCCGGCATAGGCAACACGTAGCTCCTCGGTTGGCCGGTTAGGGGCTACAATACTTCCCACCGCTTTCTGTACGCATTTCGTCCCGTGTATTTTGAATGGGCGGTAGGTCAAATCCTGCCACCGATTGGAGTTTTCACCTCATCAAAAATACATTCCACAGTTAGAACTATATCACATAAAATTGCTTACTTTCTTCAGTGATCCGGCTTCCTAGCTGCTTCGGGTCACTCATCTTTGATCAAGTATTTAGGCCCTACTAGAATTAAGGCGACTTTGGAGAAGAATTCTAACTCCACTTTTTGGTCAATGTTAACCTTTTCACCGCGCGCGCGATAACCTCAAAATATTTCAACTGAGTCAAGTGAGTTAGAAAAAAATGAAGGTTAGCGCGAGACTGACTGAGCGAAACTCGGTAGTGGACCTTGGCGCTGGCGCGGGACACTTGCAAGATAGACCGGGATCCCAGAGCTTTTTTGGGCATGAAAAGGTAACCAATTTTCTTTGGTGCCACAGTGCTCTGTGGGTATCCTCATGCTTGGAAATGGCCGTCTGGCAGGTTCGCTTTGGTGGGTGTTGTCGGGGGAGCCAACATATGGCAAAAATTGAGCTAGATCAACTTTTCTGGTAACCACTTGGATCCCTCCTACGTAATGCACTGCATCAAAATTGGTCACTGCCAGACAATTTCAGTGGTGGGGAGTATCAGCCAAACGGTTTTATTTAAGGTGCAAAAATTGAGCTAGATCAATCCAAGCCGCGTGAAACCAGTTTCCCGTGGGCTCGGAGCCCAAGTATAACGAATGAACACTGCCAAACAAATCTAGTGGTGGGTTAGCCCCGCCAGACACGCCCAAATACCCGAGTTGAGCTAGATCAACCCACCAGGTAACCGTTTGAAACCAATATTGCACGATGTTCAGCATCACTGTTAGATGCCCGACATTTTCAGTGGTGGGTTGCCAGACGACTATCAAAAAGGGTTAAAATTGAGCTAGATCAACCTAAGAGGTAACCGCATGAAACCAGTTGCAAGATATTCGCCGTAAGCCCAGGTATCAAGAATAAATACTGCCAGACAAATACCAGTGGTGGGTTATCCCAGCCAGACACGCCCAAGTACCTGAGTTGAGCTAAATCAACCCACCAGGTAACCGTTTGAAACCAATCGTCGGCGATGTTCAGCGTCACATGCACGTGGCATAACAGTAAGATGCCCCAATCAGACAAATAAAGAGTCGAAACATAATTGATTATGCATGTAAGTCCATTCACAATGAATAAGCATCACATTGAGGAACCAACTTAAACACTTCGATTTTTGATAAAGCCACTGAGTCTGTGCGACATAGGTTACCACACAAGGTGAAAGATTTTTGTCCGCAAGTTTACGTCAGGGCATGAAAACCAGAAACATCGCGCCTGGTGTCGCAGTGACCTCACAAGTCCATGCGAAAACAACGGAATACTCCACATGATTCACTTTTAAAGAGCACATTGTGTTTGCACGAATTTCGATTTTTCGTTGTCCTATTTTTAATCTAAGCTGCGTCCTCTGTTTTCGGACGAGTCATTTGATGCAACTGCTAAAACGAATGATAACCAAAATGCCGTCTTTTGCTGTCTTCTGCGTTATGTATGCGCGCCAACTACCTTCATTTCACCCAGTGATTAATGGCAAATTTGGCAAAACTTATCAGTTTTGGGCAATCTCCATCTTTATAGTAAACCGAGCTCACAGAGAACTCCAGAGATGCGTCAAAAACAATTTGTCAGTGGCTGTATCAACATTTTCCTGGCTATGCTAACTAGATGTATACTTTGCCCAGAACCACCCAAACTACGACAGATGGGGAACATTGTTTTACCAAAATTGACCTCTCTCTGGAACAGTCCGTATTTTTATGTTTGATATGGTGTTCTCCAAAAAGGCTGAAAGCACCTCTGCGGCACCTAATATTGAGTACGTATGGCCGTGTTAGATTTCGTGGAAACTCAAAGCTGTAACGTAGATTAAACATTCTGTTCATGTTGCGAACATGTTATTCACAGTTCGTGGGTATAACGTGTCCTGATAGTTTTTCAGTGAGATTGACAATCATTTCATTTGCACGACACAGGTACGCGGGCAATGGAACTATTCGCTTTGTGTCGTTATAGTGATTATAAACCACGTTCGAATTAATTATTCATAGATTTTCTTTCCAGCCCCAGCATATTCGTTAAACATGGGATATGAATGGATAATAACAACAAAACTGTTGCAGCTACTGGTGCTATTAACTACAATGATGCATGTAACTAAGTTAGTAATAATTTTGAATTTGCCTCTGATTCAAAGCGCTTCACGTGTCATCAGGTCGTGCTCGGCAAACTTCGCCTGAGTGCCGCTGTTTGTGTAGACAGGATCGTGCATATGATAAGAGGAGGCTTTATGTTATTCATAAATCACGCGCGTGGTGGCTACACCAAAGGGTAACAAGTGAGTTCAAATGTGAATGTCTATACCTAAGCATAAAAGTCTAACCCTACGACCTTAGTAAGCTACATATTTTGTAAATAGCATTGAGAGAGTTCCCAAAAATAGTGCGGTGTAAATGCCTTAAATTCGGCCAAGAAACAAAACAGCAAAAATTTGAGATTTGTTATTCTGCTATTTTGGTTTTAATTGCAAGCATAGTACGGTAGAGGTGTAGGCATTTTAAAATTTTGAATTGGAGGTGATCCTCAAAAATCCAGATATGTTGTTCATCCAGTGTCCACTTTGATTGTGGATTGGTGGATTGGTATGAATGCCTGTACATGTTTGAAAGTTTCTGTTCCTTTAAATTCAGTACACGCTGACGGTAAGTTCATTATAGGCAGTCCTCCGTCGTGCTAAAAAAAAAAAACAAACATTCAACTACCGTGTTTTCTTGCACTGAGAACACACCGTTGAGCATATTCACGTTATGATGGAAAAGTAGGCGTAGACCTCAACTTTGGTCAATGAAAATCTTCTCTAATCAATCGATGTCAATGGTGCACAACCCTGCAGACTTCATACGAGCAACAAACTTGATGGAAAAGATTTCCAAGATTCCATGTCACTATGACGAAGGTTCAATACTCCGAAGGTTCGTTATCTTCTAAAATTCACTACTTTGAATTTCCAGTATTCCAAAACCAGGACCTGGGCCCGGTCTCCAATCTCCGTACTCAGACTCATACTCATACTCGAGATTTCATACTCAAAATCGTGCTCACTGGAGTCGTACTCAAAAAAGCGTATCTAATGTCTTATTTCGAGTAGACTCCAAACGTACTCAAATCTGACACTCATACTCGAGTTGCTATGGAACTCTTTATGATGNTTTCAAATTTACATGTAAGAAGACTAAATGGGACTCCCTGATATCGTGAGAAGTGGCAGGGACAGGTGGCCTACTAACTTCATTTAGTTTCGACCTGGCCGTATGCGTCGCGCTGGGATTCGATCTTGATATGGACTTGATGAATTGTGTCATGGTTGATAATCCATCAGTATTCCTACTTCGTATCATTTTAAAATGCAAGTGCGTACACATTTTAAGACATGCAGGCAATTTCGCATGCGCATGAAATCTGACTAGGTTTCTGCTTGTGCTGGCCAGCTGGAGACGCTGGTCACTGTCCACATGGAATCAAATCCAAGTGTTTTAGTGCCGGGTGTTGTTTTCATCTAATAACCGAAATATCGTTCATTTTTTAATGTAAAAGTTTCAAAATCACATCTGAGTTTGAAAGTTGAGATATTTTCGGAGCGGTGAATCTTCGGATTGGTGAATCGTCGAACTAGTGAACCTTCGGAATAGTGAACCTTCCCAGTAGTAAACCTTCGAAATAGTGGGATGTTCCCATTTCCAGCGAATGTAAGCAACTTAAGTAATACAACCAGATAAACAATTTTGTTACGTCATTCACCGGCTAAACTTCATATTTCCGTTTGAGTATGCAATGAGGGGTAATCACTCATTTAAGCATGGCTGATTTGAAACTTTGTCAGGAGATAATGTGAGAATGTTCTCTTCCCCCCAATTAAGCTGAGTCAAAAGCCTTACGGAAATTTCTACGGTGTCGACGTTTGCAAAATAATAAAGGTCCACCGTTCTTGAAATTCGAACCACCCCCCCGCTCAATGCTGGCTACGGGCCTGAATAGGATATATGCATTTGAGTAGTGAGATAGGGGAGTCTAATATAAAGTCGCCCCTGCATCGACCAAACTTCTGCATACTAATTCCCTACCGCTAAAATGTATGTAAAATAGCTTTTGTTGCATGCAGAATGTTGCTCGACATTATGCAAATGGTTTCAAACGGTTACCTGGCGTGTAAATCTGGTCGAACTCAGATATTTGATCGTGTGTGGCGAGGCCAGTCCAGTACTAGACTTGTCTCGCAGACGGTTTATTCATGATACATGGGCTTACGTAGAATATTTTGCAACTGGTTTCATGCGGTTACCTCTTGGGTTGATTTACCTCAAATTTCAACCCTTCTTTAGTCGTCTGGCATCTTACTGTTATACGATGTACAGTGATGCTGAGCATCGTGCAATTGGTTTCAAACGGTTACCTCGTGAGTTGATCTAGCTCAACTCGGGTATTTGAGCGTGTCTGGCGGGGCTAACCCATCACTAGATTTGTCTGGCAGTGTTCATTCGTGATACCTGGGCTCACGGTGAATATTTTGAAACTGGTTTCACGCGGTTACCTCTTGGATTGGTCTAACTCATTTTTGCACCTTTTTATAACCGTCTGGCTGATACTCCCCACCACTGAAATTGTCTGGCAATGACCAATTTTGTTACAGTGGATTACGTAGTAAGTATCCAAGGCAGTTTGAAGTGGTTACCAGAAAAGTTGATCTAACTCAATTTTTTAGTGTCGTTCTCTTGGCTCCCCTGACCACACCCACCAGAGCGAACCTGCCAGACGGCCATTTCCAAGCATCAGGATACCCACAGAGCACTGTGGCAACAAAGAAAATTTGTTTACCTCTTCATGCCCAAAAAAGCTCTGGGATCCCGGTCTAAAATAGCATGGGAAGAGATCAGTTGGGATTTGTGAGTTTTGTGTCCCCTGGACATTTTGTTCGTTAACAGGCGGGATTTATCGTAACTTCCTCAAAACTATGGCACCGCGGTGAGAGAAACTCAAGCGAATCGCCGACACTGAGATCTTCGCTAATATTGTATTCAGAGTCATGGTATGTGCTAATATAACTTCATGTGGATTTATGATTCATTTGCTGTAGGCCTATTTTGAAATGCATAAATTTTTATGAGGATGTACTATCGCCCCTGTATGCCTGCAGTGCGGCATCCAGGGCAATGTAGGGCCTCGATATTGCGGCCTAGCTCCGGCGGGCACAGCCAGCCAGCTAGCTGTATGAAGACTGTCGTCAAAATACAGCGTAGGTACCACTTTGTGTATTTCTTCCGTAGAACTCGAAATTGCACATATCTAGGGTAGTTGTGCTCGTCACCTCGCCGTGAACGACAGGACGGGGTGCATGCAAAATCCCGGCGGCTACATGACGCCTCGGCCGACAATCACCTTGCCAGTTTGGCCTACAGCCGTTTAAGTGAAAAACAATGCAATAAACGGCGTCATTTTCTTGCGTAACTCTCCGCCTTTTCTACCAACGAAAAGTATGCCGTGAAAATGAAAATCCGCAAAGGAACTCTAAAGATAGACGCAGGCGTAACTTTTTGAGAAAAAAAAAACGAAAATTCCATTCGGAGGCACAGCAGTGGCCCAATTGTTGTCGAGTTTAAAATAGGACTACACACCTGTGACTTTGCAAAGGGTTAGGCCTTAGTAGATATAGACAGTGATGTCAACACAGTGCGCTGATCAATTCGCCGACGATAGCACTGCAAAACGTGTACTTCAATGAGTATTTAATTATAAGAATGTCCATAATAGATGCCACATATTGCGTCAAACCCAACTGAATTTTGAAGGTGGCACCATCTCTGCGAAACATAACTTTTTGCAGAATTTCACGAAAATAAGCTAACGAAATCATAAGATACATGTATAGAACTTCAAAAAAAAACAGTTAACAGTAGGGGCCACAGCTATAGTCCGACTTGTCTGCAACTTGTCATCTCTTGCCGTTACCGTGTCTCATGGAATGTATAATAAAAGAGTTGGCTGCAAACAGTTATTGCGCAGACATCGGGACCTCAATAACTCAGTTGGAAGAGGGGCAGAGAGGCACAGTCTCTGCTTCTCTGGTTTCACACTAAAACTATTTGCCGCCGCCGCCACCACCAACCACCACGCACCACAGCCTCTCCAACCATCTCTCGGACTCTTAGCCCCTGCTGGACTTGCTATCACTACATTATTTAAGTGGTTTATACGCAGAGAATGGACTTTTTCCAAATTGCTGGACTTCCCACTGACTCTGTATCAGCCTATGTCAAAACCCGGTGGTAAGCAAGAGTACCTTTCGAGATTATGGGGAGCAGAATATGTTCCGGTGCCCGGCACATAATGTCGTACTGGTCACATGAATTATTGTCTCCACGAAAGAACGTGTGTCGATGTTAAGCATTCATTGTCTCATCTGTATGAGTCGATTTTCAGAATGTACGTCACAACAGGCGTTACGATGATGTCGCCAAGGTCAGAACTAAGACAATCTATTTTTCCCTAGGTTACGCAGCTACTGTTTACAAAGGCTTGTCTTATATAATATTTATACAGTCTGTTCACAGGTAGTCTTTTGTTTTAGTTTGTTTGGTAATAGTTATAGTCAATGAAGGATAACAATGATGTGATCGGGCCTTAACTTGCTTGATCGAGCTACCGTGATGGTTGGTTGAAAAATGTGAATAAAAGGCTCCATAATGTGCGGGAGCCCATTCTCCGTGGTTTATATTAACCGCGGCTGTAGGCTGCACAACAGAATTTCAAAGTGCAGAGTCCGCTTTTTCGTCCTGCTGATTTCTTTCATTGCCGTCATAACTACATGTATACTTCAGACCATATTTCAACGTCAATGGCAATCACTAGAGATCTACGGTAAGTTCGAAACTTTCGCACAAATGTTTCAACGAATTACGAGTGCATTTAACTCGGCAAATCGGACGTCTAGGTGCCAGGGTCACAATTAGATATCCGAAAAATGGATTTTTTTTTGTCTTTGAGGATTTTAATGCAGGTACGTAGCCAGCGTTGCGCGAAGGGTGGTTCGAATTTCTAAAGCGATGGAACTTTTGATCATATTTCGCAAACCTCGGCAATTTTTTCTGTAGCGCCCTTAGGCAGATAAATCCAGCAGAAGGGAATTTCGTATACACGACGATGACTCAGTTTTACATGTACGATAACAAGCCTGTTTTCAAAACGAAAATTTCGTACAATGCTCAGTAAGGTCACTTCTCGATTTGAAATACCTAATAAAGATTGACATGTATGACAAGTGGTATACTCTTTTATAGATTGACATGTATGACAAGTGGTATACTCTTTTATAGATTGACATGTATGACAAGTGGTATACTCTTTTAAAGCCGGTTTGACATGTAGGCCTATGACAAGTGGAATACTCTTTTAAAGATTGACATGTATGACAAGTGGTATACTCTTTTAAAGATTGACATGTATGACAAGTGGTATACTCTTTTAAAGACTGACATGTATGACAAGTGGTATACTCTTTTACATGTATCAAAAGCGCTTTGCGTATAAATGGTTTTCGATCTTTCAATGGCGGTCATTCTGAAATTGAAGATGGCCGCCATGAGGTCAGAATTAGCCCAACCAATCAGATTGCAGTGCGCAAATATCAAGCTCACTTAGCATGCTTCAAGTATACCGATGCACAGAAAAGTTCAATATTACATGATGATTCTGAAACATAAATAACTATTTTACAAACGATTCTAAAGCAAGTACCGGCTATATTCTGATTTAAGTGGGTAATTTACGGGGAGATGACAACTAAAAACTGCCAGCTAGATCTAAGTTGCCATCACAATATCATAAGTAAGAGTTAGGGACATATGTCTACCTAATCACAAGTTGCCATCACAATATCATAACTAAGAGTTAGGGACATATGTCCACATAATCACAAGTTGCCCACCAGATGACATCAAATAATCTAGTGGGTTCATGGGTTTTAGTTTTCATCGAAAATGCCAAGTATACGAAATGTTTCTTTTTTCTGATTATGGCAACCGCACTTGTTTTACTCAGGGTCAGTACACTTTTCTCAGAACAGCGATGTGAAAGAATCAGGTATAAACATGTTGAGCAATTCACAATCACTGCTCTTCCTATTGAGAAATTTCTTGTGGCGTGCAGGTGTCAGTTTGCTGGTAACCGCGGCAGAAGTACAATTGACATCAATAAGATAATATAACAAGCTCACTGTTGCTGACTGTGACTATATGGAAAACTAGTTGTAGAGATGTTTACAATAAAATACAGTTTCCTACGTATCTTCTGAAATAAATGAAATTCTAAAATGTTAAAAAGAGCATTTTATTTGAGCTTTGACTAGTTGGGGACGTTCGCAATTATTGACTGAGCGTTCAAAACGTAAGAAAACGCTTAACGTTTCAACGAAAAGTGCAAATGGCTTCTTTGACAAACTATCATTGATCAATAACAGCCAGAGAAATAACGACGGTTCTGAATAACTGGAAATTAGCAGTTGGAAGGTGTGGGACAAGCAGTTTGGTTTTCATAACAGTGGGGAATGTGAATGTACCACAACTGCTGCATGTTGTTTTTCTAGGAGAGTTTACGTCCTCCCCATATGATTATCTTCGAAGTGGCACCGAACGTGGAAAACAAACTAAATTGCAATATTCAAAGTGGTGTTCTGCCACTGAAACAAAAGTCAAACTGATCACCAGTTATTTTTACGGTTTGTTTATAAAGATTTCGAATTGCTGTTGATGTCAAAGCATTTTTCATTAAGTCTCAAATTTCAAAAAAAGAACTGTTATCCGCCCGTCACTTAGTCGTTTTTTCTCCAACACGGCAAAGCATATCTCCTTTGGTGTGACAAGACAACCACGTAACTCATTTCCCTTATATTATTGTTTCACAGTCTTGTCTTACGGATCCGTGGAGACAGAATAATCCAAACAAAAATGTTTACTAAGAATAAACCTAATGCTGACAAAAAACACATTTAGACTTTAAATACATATTCGAAGGTTATCGATAAACATCTTGGAATATTATAAGATTGAACCTGTATACAGAACTGATAGTTCTTCTAATTGAATTTCTATTAAACTATCAAATTTCACCCGTGGTCCGGGACTTTGGAAATTTAATAAATCCCTTTTGATGGATGCGGATTATAATGCATTAGTGAAAACAGTTATTCTTGATGCTACGCAAGAATTTTCAGCACTCCCTTATAATAAAGAGTCAACTAAGTGCCATTCCAAATGACGATTTGTACCTCCAAATTGACAAATCTTTATTTTTTTGAAATGTTTCTATAAAATGTCGTCTGAAACTATTCACTTTTGCAATTTGCTTTTCAATTGAGTTTTATAAGTTTTCTGGCAAGAGCTCTTTTCTGTTTTCAGTTTTGTTAAGCGTGCTTTGTCTCCCAGTCAAAACCAGGGTGTAATTTTGCACTTACCAAAGGGTAAGAAATTCGGAGAATATGTCACCAGGTGGCGTCCTGTTTCACTCTTCAACAACAGCTATAAAATGTTATGTATAACGTGCTTAATTTTTTCAGTGTTTGGGAAATGGTTTTATTAGGTGTATTTTTTTCCTCAATAAGGATCTCGACGTACGTTCTAAACTTCTTAAATTTTCCCACCCCCTACCATCCCCCTTCTCGGCATTCTTTCGTACCTCCACGTGGCCGGCGCTTTTCATTTGCCCATCTTACCAGAGATTAGTATTTTTTACCTTACTTATGTTTAGTCACTACCTATTACTTGTAATTACATTAGTCATATAAATGACTTTCCTTGCAATTGTATTAGTCATAATAAATGACCTTATATCGCCTACCTCGGTCTTCGTAACGACGTGAGCTTGTGACGCACGAACTATTATACATCATTCGGGACACATGTCGATCATGAATGTCAAAGGTTTGAAGTTTGGAAACCTCTAGGATGAAAGAAAATCGACAAACCTATTTTGTGATGCTGAAAGTGATGATGACAATACAAGAGAACCATGGAAGTGAGAAAATAATCATTGGGATCTGTGTGTGATGCTCAAAGTTGGGATCGAAGGACATTTAATAATGTTGTGTATCTTACTTTGTCAAATAAAGTAGACACTCCATGAACTACGCAGTGAAACGAACAGAATTGAACTGAACACTGAACTGATTTATTCTACATATCATAACAATATATATACACACAACTACATAACAACATATGATGCGTTACCTATGACACACTTCCTGTACTAGGAGTCGCATGACATAATACCAATTAAACTACTAAACCCATAAACAATAACAACCTACAAACATCCTGTTATTGTGTGACTAAGTACACAACACTCTCCCTCACTAAATATAAAGTAGGCTCTTGTTAAGAAAATAAACTAATCAAATTCACTATATCAATTACAAGCACACTAACATATTAGTCATCATATCCAAATCTAACAGGTTGTTTTCTATTCCTTGTTGATCTTCTTAATTCAAC
>NMRA01001704.1:0-11289 GCA_002633005.1 Phoronis australis
TAGGATGAATTTGCGTCTTATATAGCAAGAAAAAATGTCCATGTAAGTTCCAAAATGACTATTGCCATTCATGCAAATCGGATGAATTCAATTTTAATGGTGTTTACGTGAACAACCTGAGCAACAAAAGACAATTATCATGTTATTATGACAAAGGAATGGTGTACAGTAAAAAGTGGTGTCGTGGAGAGTCAGGCACGGGACGTTATAAACTGAATTGACCTGATATACAGTTATTTATGTGGACGTGTATAAAATTACACTTCACCGCATCTCAACGTGACATAAGTAACATGCACATTTTCAACGCAAGTTATGCACTATAGGTAGCGACGTTAAATCTTGGAGGTACTCGACTTTTTTTGAGGGGACGTGTGGCGCTAAGAAATTAGGATACGCATCACTGTAGAATAGAGTCAGTATGATAAAGATTCACCTTGTAGAGAATTACCGCGATTTAAAGGAACCAGTTTATGAGAAATCTGTATGAAAAGTTGAAAACGTCACCCTTTCATATGGAGGGGGAGGCATGTCACGTAGGAGGGAGGCATAGAGGGTGGGAGGGGGCAAGGAGGTAATGAGGTATCTGAAATATTTTACGTTAAGTGTGACTTTCCTTATAAAGACAGAGTCAATATTGAGTGATATTCAGCGGCGTAGCCAGAAACAAGACTTTTTATAGTTGCAGTCCATGCGCGCACCCAGCCTAAAATATAGGGAGGGCTCGAATTTCTCAGTATGGGACCTTTTACTGAACAAAATCAACGAGGACTAAAAAATGGTACTAAAAGTGACTAAGAGGACCAGTCTGTGTGTGACGGTATTGATGAAGATGCAGCTTTTGAACTAAGGTAGCTGGGATATCTCAACTGTGAACGAGGCCGGATGAGCCTGAATCAACCAAAACCACAATTTTGCCAAAACCATGAAATCAGTTCAAATGGTGAAGCCTACAATTATTAACATCTAACGAATGCACATTCAGATGTGTTCCAAGTGAACTTCTATGACCCTGCAGGTACTTCACACGTACTATGATCATATGCAGAAAACACTGAACTATCAATGCTATGCGGAAGCATTCGGTAACTCAGTTCGGAATGTGCTCTCAGTTGGTGTTGTTGGTGAGTGGCAGGAAAATTGGACTATAAAGCACCATGGCAGGCACCCGGCGGTCAGGCATAATCGGTGCGCGGCCTCGTCGTCATAGGCACTTGCTCGTCTTTGGCTCGCTAGTTCCCTGCGTGCCGCTAGGTGGGGCGGTAGCCGAGCCAGCAGCGTGCTGGCTGGGCTAAGCACGCAGGGAACCAGCGAGCGTCTTTGGCCGCATCTCATTCGCCTGCTTCCAATTGAATACCTATATGTACTATTTGGACCGCGCGAAATCGGACGGGCAACTTGGCCGTATTGTGGCAGGGGGGGAGGGGCTGAAGAAAAAAAATTGAAGTTCATAGATAAAATCGGGCATTTCCGAGAGTTCTTAGTCATAATGGCGTTTGCAATGCATGCAAAAAATTGTCACAAGACTTTTCAAAATTATTACTTTTGTAACAAAGCAAGTTGATACCAGGCTTGCAATTCCATTGTCACAGTCGGAACTCGAACACCATGCACAGATATAAAACAAACGAAACACAATTCAGTCGCGCTACAAGGAACAGTTGCAGCCCTGGGCGTATTTCCCATTTATAGTTTCACCAAACCTTTTCGTTGTGCCGCGCTCCATAATTCTTTTCTTAGATAAAGCGCGATGCAAAGGATGAAACGCAAAATAGACATAAGAAAAAATTCAGTGGGCGTATCAGCATTCTAACAAGGTAACAGTTAAACGGTCAGTGATAGCGAATATCTTTGGGGTCGAGCCTAAGGGGTGTAATCGTTCACTGAACGTTTTGGCGGGATGAATTGAGACGTGTGTTATTTCGAATTTTTTGTTTGAAACACATTTCTTACCTTGTGCGAAAATCGCGGAACAAAAATCCGGTATTGATGACATTGTCCGAAATTCGTTAGAAACGTTTCTGGACCTTATACCATTTTATGTACCACGAAAAATCCCTATGGAAAATTATTATGGCTGACCCAAACTTGGCGGGTCGTCTGAAAATGATGCGACTTTTATTAGTACATTTGCTAAGAAAAAAATCATTACATTTCTTGTTAAATGTGAAAAGTAAACTGATGAAGTGTAACTTTTTATAAGTGACTGTAATGTGTTTTGGAATATATTATCAAAAATAAAATCCTACAAAACCACCATTTTTGTTGTCATCTAAAGCCACTGTTGCCATTGTGTAACATTTAAAAATCTGAGTCAACGAGAGTAAAACTACAATTTATGAATCTGACATTTGGTCCTACAAATAATATTCTCAATTATTTTTGGAGTATTTCATGATACTGGGCTTTGCAGGGTTCTGGTTCTCTATATAGGTACCCCTTACACTATGGGCCTCTAGGGGCAAATTCCAATTTAGCTGATGTTACATCCAAAATTCGGACGAAAGACAACAAATTATATGTTGTCGAGTGCGAGAACTATTTTTTTTACATTTTTCGCAGTTGGGTCTTAACGAAATCCAATATGGCAGTCAGGCGCCATTTTCAATATGTAGATGTTATAACTGTCCTCAAAAATACACAGAAAAAGTCAGATTTGCATGAAATAACCAAGCCATACGTATAAGAATGCAAGCATTGTTTTACTGTTGAATGCTTATACAGCGCAATGCGAATAAAAGATACCAGTTGGAAACACTTACCAAATTTCGTACATAATACCCGGAAGAAGCAAAAAAAATGTTTAGCAAAACATGTACTTTACCGATTTTGTTTCGTAGTTGTATTCTTAGAAAATAACCAAGTATGACTGACTGAAAACATTGTGTATTATTTGTATTTCAAATTTCCTTCAAAATCTAAGCACGACAAACACTTCACTGCATGTTGCCATGTGTCAGGTGTCTGTCACTATGCAAATAGTACAATATGCCAGCAACATATGTATATCTGCTTGGAGTGACGTCATAACAAAACTGAAAACCTAACGCAGGCAAAATAGCTAATGCGGTCACGTTAAAGAGTGCAGACAACAGTCAAAAGGCAATACTGTCAAACGCAGACGACCCCGGGAAGGCGTCCTAGTACTACATAATTTGGCACTCAAAAACTTCAAAATCGTGGCAATAGAAATGACGCGGGTTGAACACTTGGTTCCAAACGACGATATTGAACTGATAACGAAAGAAACTAAACCGGAATCAAAGAAACACAGGGTCAAAAGAAGTTATGAAACAGAACACGATTCATTTAGTTTGAAAAAGGCCTAGATCAGATGATCAACACATAACACACCAGTGAAAGCAGCGAAAACATAAGAGAACCATATATACAAATTGGAGACGAAGTGTTGTTGGATGCAACAAAATATTCAGAAGGTGACGTATGCTTCCTACGATAGGATAGTGGTCTCAAAAATGTTGGGGCTAGATGGCTGCAGTGTCGCTTCATCGTGACAGTTTTAGGAGCAAATACTATGAGTAAATGTCGAGAGATTGTTTCCGTTACAATCTTATTCCGGGAAGTGTGCATCCCAATATGATATGAAAAAGAACCGATTATTTTATAGGGTAGTAGCGGTAAATGAGACACTCGT
Organism: Phoronis australis; assembly: GCA_002633005.1. Lineage (NCBI taxonomy): Eukaryota > Metazoa > Phoronida > Phoronidae > Phoronis > Phoronis australis. Next base: position 3,656 of record NMRA01001704.1, read on the forward strand.
ACATAGTAATCCCCCCATTTGGCGAAGTGGGCAAAAATGTCCACCTCAGAAAAACAAAAAGTCTAGGAAAACTAGACAATAGTCCACTAAAAGGGCTCCCATGGAAAGCAGTGTGAACTGATGGGACTACCCTCATTGTAAATATTACATTAATAAATAAATAAAAAAGGCAGGAATCCGGCGAATGCACATTTCATAGCTCTGAACGTACCCAGTTTTTATTTTATTTTTCTTAGTAAAAGGTCCACATTCTCAAAAATTCGAGCCCCCCTGGTGGATTCTCTTGAACAACGGTTTCAAAACATGTCGTTCCCACCTCCAACACCGTTAAGTCCTAGGCGCCTTCGAGATTAAGATAATGGCAATAAATGAAAATCACGTGAAAAGTTCCAAGATGTTACAGATTAGTTTTTATGGTTAAGTTGTTGTTATAATCAACTTTTCTTTGAAAGAGTGTATGACAAATTAGAAGTCATAAGCTCGAAAACATAACAATCAATGATCTGTTCGAGATTCATGTTTTCCGCCTCTATAGCAGCCAGGTGCGGGCGATTTCAAAGAAGCCGATATGCTAGCGGGACCTATGTAGATGCCTGGGCAACTACGTTTTCGTAAACAAAAGGGTTTTTTACGCTATCAATTGACTCTTAGAGATTTGCGAGTTATTCTTATGTTTACTTAGCCGACTATTCAAACGCAATAAAAGCTTTTTTGTGTGAACGACAAGTCCGATTGGTTAAATAAAATAATCAACCTCTCGGGTGCTACGGGAAAAACCAGGCACCTGAAAGTAACTACTGCAATTAAACCACCAGTTGTTGTTGCTGTCGGCGCTGAAGAACATGTAGATACAAGTCGGGTGCTACTTGAGGTATTTTGGCAGCACAAAACACTGACAAGGTAAATTTGCTTTAGTGGAGTTCTCGTAAGGACAACGCAGGTTCCGGTCGATGAAGCATAATGGCCTAATATGCCTTTTGTGCGACTGCTCTATGTCTCATTGGAACTTTGTTTACCATTTGTGTCAAAAGTAACTGAGCGACCAAATGGTGGCGCACTTGACGTCACGTGCCTATTTATTTCTTAGAAAAGGCCGAGAGGAGTCTTTTTTCATCCGGGAGGAGGTTTATCTCGTTCTGGTCAACTTTTGGTCTGAAGCCTATTTAGTCAATGCCGCCAAACAAGTTGTAGGCGTGAGAGTCTGTCAGTAGAGGCATCGTAGTTAGCCAGCCAGTTAGCCATATGAAGACTATCAATGAAGACAGCTTTGCACCAAGACAAATAGAGGTATGTAGGCTACTCAGTACGATACTACAGGATGTTGAAAGAAGGTGCAAATACTTCGTTAGTGGGAAGGGTGAAGCATAGATATCACATATACCGGTTATCTCTTCCTGCTAATAGGTATAAGTCACTATAAGTGGACTCAGCTGCCGCTTAGGATTGCCTCCGTAAACACCCTAAGAGCATGTAGGAATATCACAATGTCAATAGTCCAACAGGAGAGCTAAAAATCGCGAACACCTAGCTACATACGTTCTTGGATGTCATTTCTGAAGGATTATATTCTTCCCGGTTTCAACTGCCGTGCATTTCATGCCAGCAATTTGTCATTTTTTACATTTCCTTGTAGGCCTATGAGCCACTCATCGAGTCTTGGGTACTACGCTGCGCACCTCGTGACCCCATCCAGCGAGCACTATGTTCAGTGTATAATTTTCACAACAACGTCATATCAGAGGGGTCATTAATCTGAATTGATATATCCGGGAAAGTGCGGAGAGAGTGGTAACGTGATGACTAGTCACACCAGCAAGAACGAGGGGGAAACTTCACTTTTATTAGGACGCCTATCGCCTTTTCTGCAATGTCAATTCCACGTTTTAGAGTTTGCTCTCATATGCGTCTGTGGATATGAAAATCAGATGTAACGGGTGTGGGGCTGGAAATCTGATGGTTTTTTAGCCATTGACCACAATTATTAGAGCTGCATGAAAAGCATCATGAAGCGCAGCTTACTGGGAGCAGTCGTCACTTCCGGATTGATGAGGTCTAATGCCACAGTTTGGACCTTTGTAGCTCCCTTAAAAACAAAGAAAATGGAGCGGGATCAGGTTTGACAGCAAGTTTGTGAACTACCATGGGAAGAGGGTTGCCACAAATGGTATTCATGCACATAGGCGATTGTCTGCTTTATAAACTTAATAGATGAATGCTACTTGAATGAGTGGTAAACTAAACTTTTAGCTGCTCAACAACTTTTAATATCTACAGATCATAGACTATAGCTTATACAGCATCAATTTGATGAGCAGTCAATTGCGAACCCGGCAAATCTTGTATTTTTTCACTGTGTTTTCTAATCCAAGTAATCAGAGAGCCTTGGTTTACATCCCCATAAAAACACAGTTCAATGCCCATACATTCTAGTAATAGTTGGAAACATGAGTCCCTGATTTGAGAACCAGTTACTTCCACTGAACATCGCCCGTTATTAAGTGGTAGCAAATGGTTCTCAAACGAAATTTTAATCAGAAACCCACCTATTCGACTATTTCCATATTTCCTTTCCATACCATTTCATTTCCTTTCCAAGGCATACGCTAATCTTACTCTATACCCTTTCAGGTAGCAATTGGAACTTCATGTTTATACGCGAGGATGTAGAGTTGTGACTTCGTAAAGCTAAGCCATGATCGTACTGAAGTGTGGTTTTCTAGAGGACAACCACCACAGTGAGTGGTATTTCCATGTATTCTTTAAATCTTCTTGCCAGCATTGCAAGGGAACTGAAATGCATGTACTTTTAAATGACCTTATTGTGGTGTTGTAAGAAAAAACGTTTTCTTATGCTTTAGCTGCAGGACCTTTAAAAAGTTTTTTTGTGTTTTCACCTTGTAATTTAATTTTGAGGTTTTCTACCTCATTCATAGATACATTTTTCAAATGTAAAAAGTTCTCACGTTTAAAGGTGCACGTCATATGTTTCATGTAATTTGCCAACGAAACTGGTGGAAAATGGCAGAATGTTTGTGTATAATGTGTCATTACTAGATAAAAATATTGTCTCGGGTATTTTAAAGTTCGCATTTATACACTGTTGGTTAAATTAAATGGCAAATTCGATCGGCTGTGAGCTTTTTTAAAAAAGATTTCGCATCGCAACCTGGGGGTAGAATATGAAACTACACCTGGACCATTTTGATGTTTTTACTAAAACAAGTTATGGATTTAAGTTCAAGCTATTTCAAGTAAACAAGTATGAGAAAGGAGGTAATATTTGCTTTGCAAAAAGTATGATAAAGTAGAAATCGTGAAGCAAATATCAGGAAAAGCGAACCTCAATTATGGATTAGTTTGCCACGACTTTTACCGGAGCTGGTTACAGTCAGGTCCAAGGAAAGGTACCTATTCACCAAATTTTATCTTTGTCAAGTTCTGCCCGCTTGACCGACACCAATTTCCTCCCCTCGCCTCCTACGACCCTTCGCGTTGAAGTAAAGTTGTTTACAATTAATAGTTAGTAACACTTTTGAAACAATTTGGGTAAATTGTGTGGAAATAGTAGTGTGAAACACAGAGTTGTGTTATTCCACGTTCACTGAGACACTAAAAAGGACAAACAGTGAATATTGATCAACATTTACCAGATTATAGCTTTGCTTTAAACCCCTAAATTTTTTCATTTTTCGTGAATTACAGTGTTCTAATATTTCAGTCTTGTAGTATACAGTGGTGCAATGAAAATTACTTGTGAAGTTGATATTTGTAAAGTAAATGAAGTATTGTCACCTTTCAGGTTATAATCTTAAATGGTGTTTATACTAAATCTGACCAAAAACCAGACACCTGTGGTTACACTGCTCCCATACAAGTTAAAAATAGCCTTTGAGTTTCATTTTCATTAAAAATCTGAGCAAAATGAATTTTAACAAAAACCAGCTTTTTTAAACGTATTTTCTTATTATGCCATTTCAACATGGCATCATAATCTTTCCAACATAAACGGAATATGATTTTCACATTTTTGAATTTTTAGGCTATACTTGGCTGATAAAATCCTCAACATTTTGATTTTTCCTCAATCCTAGAAACACTGCAAAAATAATCACATCATGCATGGAATTTCTTACTTTTTGCATCTTCATGAACAGATTTAAGAGACAAAGATAACTTGAACTATACAATTTTAACAGCATATTTTGTTTATCTACCAAAGAATCCTTACTCTGGTACTGGCAGTAGATTATAACATACGTCTACCTAGGGTACCAAAATGGGTTTATGATTGGTTGACGCGGTTGTTTATAGCGCCCTCTACTGCTCAGCATTTGTGTCAAATAAACTTTGTTTTTACTGGAAATGTGCAACTTAAAACGTGGAAACTTTTTAAATAATTAATAACAAATATATTATTTAGTGACTTAGTGAAATTGGAAGGCGAATTATTATGTTGTTGGGTGCTATTATATTGATATGTACTTTTTCCGTTTTATGACAGTCATTCATAAAACTGTTCGCCTGTAAATACCTCCTGCTTGCTGGATGCGGCCTAACAAACTAGTAAGTAGTTCCCCTATATTTGACTCAATATCCAAAAACTTTCTACTATGTTCAGGAAAATTCATTGAATGCTTTGTTGATGCTTCGTAATTGTTTCCGTTTAGCCCCAGTATGAACGAGCAAGATAGATGGAAGCTACAACATAATCATCAGATACTTATGTCTGACATACCAGATGAAGTTATTGACAAACTGTACTCTAAAGGAACTATCTATCTAGAAGACCTCAACAGGATAACTGTTCAAAGTATAACAGAAGACAAGAACAAGGTCTTGTTACGAATACTACCAACCAGAGGACCCAGTGCGTATTCACAGTTTCGGGAAATTCTTAGCCATTGCCGCAACTGCCAATACTTGGTTGAGCGGCTTGACACAACACCTCCAAAAGTTTGCAAGAATGCAGGTAATGTGATTATGTCAACACTACCGGTAATTAAACACAGTGTCACGAACGTAATAAATTCTACTGCACCACATACCCATTACTTAGGATACCTAACCGGGTTTTGACTTATTAACAGATATTGAAAATGACTTTTCCATCCAGTTCTCAAAATGATGCTCAGTAATTACTGGACAACTTTGAAAGCTCCTTAAATGGGCAAACATGACCTACACTTTTAGCGAATTTCAAAACAAGTGTGGGAAATGGCCCCCACCAGGAGCCATAATATCCAATCTGTGACATAAGTAGTATGCGTATTTAGTTGATTCCTGTTTTCATCGTTCAGTATCAACGCCACTGATGCATTAGCAAGTCGACAGAACGAGGATTGGTTAAAATCATCGAAACAGGCTTTGTTATCTTTTTAAAAAACTGGAACCCCTCAGCAAGTCCTTTGTTTTGACAACATGCATTGTCTGCTCTTGAGTGCCATGATCACTTCACCGAGGCCAATGACAAAGTTTTTGTTAAATTCATCCATACTATTTTAGAATATGTCACTTTTTCCAACCCTTGCAAAGAAATGAGCAAAAAGAAAAATGATTGATTGTGTTTGTGATTCAGCTTCCCCATTTTGCTCAAAAACATGAAAACGCAAAAGTGTACCATGTGAGGTTCGCGTTCATAAGGTATCATATTCCCAAGATGAGGGGCAATTGCTTTAGTAGACACCCCTTTCATTGTGATAGTTACTCCTTTCCAATCTCGGTGAGCATGTTATTCGGGCATTTTTTGACTTGTTGGCGTATCAGTTTTCATGAAATACCTGGTTACCTGAGACCTTGTGAATTCTCACTCCTAACAGTAAGGACTCACAATTATGTTGAGTGCTTTTGTCTGTTGTAGTTGATGCTCAAATGGATACCGACTGCAACTTTGCACTAAAAACTCCAAAACAAGTGCGGCAGTGGCTCGTGAAAGAATGTGGGTTCAATGAGGAGCAAGCTAGAGTATTTGAGACAGAGGAGATTGACGGAGAAGCTCTATGTGAATTGTTGACAGATGAAAACTATATTTCTGCCATTAAAACCTTTACTCCCAACCTACCTGCAGGTAAAATAGTCAAATTAAGAAAAGCGTTTAACGCTTTAAACGTTGTGGTACACTTACCTCCAGGTGGAGCCCAAGATGCTCGCGAACTGCCCGAATGTGCTGACCGGCAGACTGGTGACAGCTCAAGGAGCAATTCAAACTATGTGCTAAACACTGTTCATTTTGCATTTAATCATTCAGGAGGCAACCTGTTGGCAGATTTTCACTATTACATTGCCATTAAAAACAGATTTACTGAAGGGGCAGTTTTGAAGGAAGTTGTATCAACTATAGCAGCTTGCCTAAACAGTTTTCAGAACGCCGTCATACATATGGGCATTGAAACCGATGGTATGATTAAAGGCGTGCGATTAGATGATCATGACGATGACGATGTGCAACATTTTCGAATGCAAATTTTAAAGAGCTTTCCTGAAGACCAACGGCAAATGATAGACAAACAAATTTCCCAATTGCACTTTATCGAGGTCCACGATCAGACACAGAACGTGACTAAATTTAAAGTTGTTGAAATTAACATTTCACCACTACTACACAACCAAGAAGTATTTGTTTCCTCTGTCAATGACGGAAATTCCTCATTCTTTGTCCTAAAAGACGAAAAAGTGATAGGACTTGAAACTGATGCCCAGAAACAATTTTTGAAAGAAAGACCAGTATGGCGTAAAGCTAGGGAGGAAGCTTTAAAAGGAGGTGACAATAGACCCCCGTCATTTTATTCGGAAAAAGTCCAAAAACTGGTAGAGAAGATGACACTCGGTAACGGTTTTATCAACGATGGGATGTTTCCTATTCTTGTTGCGAATTCATTGCCCAAATCTATGTCGAAGGAGGCAATTCAAACTTGGTACTCATTCGTCGATACTGTTCAGTGGGCGTCAGTATTTGACTTCGATAGCAGTGCAATCATTTGCCGTTATTTACAAGACAAAGGCGATCCAATTTCAGTGAAAAAAATTGAAGACATGAGTGAGGATGACGTGAAACTCCTGTCTCCTAATTTCACTCCTTGGTTATCTATGAACGGTTACGGAGAAGCAGGAATAGATGACCCGTTAAAGTATAGATTGCACCACAGAGAGCAACTCAGAAAGATAATCGACATCTTGAAAAAAGAAGTACCGCTCAGTCGCGCCATGATCGTATTTGCCTTATTTTCTGGTAACTACCAAATTATGCTTGAACTTTTTTCCGAGATAGTGACGTCATTTCCGAACCAGTGGTGTGTCGTTTGCGATGACGAAAAACTACTGAAGGCATGGGACCAGGAGATAATAAACCGAAAGTATGAAGATGGGAGTGTTTTAAAAGAAAATAGCGTTGTTGGAATACCCTGGCATCTTTTTTCGGAGCAGGTTAAACTAATAAATGAGCCTAAATTAAGCGTTCCATGTAGAATTCCATCTTCATCTGGAGAGGTTGTCACCCTGACGGAAAAGAAAGACCTCACGTGCCTTGAAATAGTGGGCGTAGACGAATGTGAACAACAGCTGAAACAATTATCCAAGAGGAAAGACATTAGCTGCTTGAAAAAAGAAGAAGAAAGACGTTTTTTCAGAGGCGGGAAAGT
>NMRA01001706.1:0-11274 GCA_002633005.1 Phoronis australis
TTGACACAACCAACTATAAAATTGGTCTCAAGTTGTACTCACATCAGAAGTGACTTCTGGGCTTCAGCCTATGCTTGGCACATAAAATGACCAGCACTGACAAGTCAACATACAGACTTTTGTCTTAAGCAACAACAAGTGGTCACTGAGTTCTTTCAAACTCTTAAGTCACCTCTAGTTTGACTAAGAAACAGTTTGAGACCTGAATTTCATAATTGTAAGACAAAGTGGTCTAAATCTATTTTTTTGTGATGGAAGGCATGTTGATAGCCACTTTAAACTATTAACATGCCACAACATATGTCATGAACTTTTCAAAAATAATTGATACTTAGGGTACCATATTCTTCAAATATAGCATGAGATGTATATACCCAAGGCAGATACATGCTGTTTGACATTCAAGTTCCTCTTTGTGAAGCAAATAACACTCTTCTTTAACCTGTTAGAAATACAAGTGCAAATGCTGGTGGAGTTTTTATTTTATCTCTGGCTTTTGCCGAGATCTACAACCTGCTAATTTACATATTGAGTTCATAAAACTAAAAGATTATCTGATCCATGGATGTATATGAAGGCTAACTAGTAGAGGCCGACTGATCAATAGCACGGGGTAGCCAGATACTTCAAAGACCATGCCGGAGGTGAAAGGGGTTCTCATTGCCATCAATTCCCACCCCGGCCGAGATGATTGCCACATTCACCTTCACCTGTTTTGCCGCCACCAATTCTTCCATTCACATCCGATTCTCCCTGAAGTGGAACCCCAATTATTTCACAAATTCAGACAAATTTCAAGAGACGAATCCTTTGCTAACTTTTGGGGTTTTGTTACCCCAATGTCTAAGCGAGTCTAAGCCAGACAATGACTAACCCGTCCTAATCAATTTGGCAAACTAATCGCTGCTTAGTCCATAATTCTGAAGACTATTCAGTAATTTCTGTTATAATGCATCCATTTTGAAATATATGCTGTTACTTAGCTAGGCCTACTTCTCAATTTTTAAAAAGTGCCATGTTGGTCGTTTGCCTTACTTATTGTTCTTTTTTGAGTTTGAAACTCGTACGTTAAACAAGCGTGTTGGTTTACGACAGCAATTTATGTCATCCAGCACGTTCACTCAAGTTGAATATAGCGACTAGCTCACTTCAATCCGTGACAGCGCCATCAAGTCTTTGATGTGCCGAGTACTTCGCTGGATATTTTGGGGTGCGTGCTTTCTCGTCCACTAGTGCGTGCAAATCCTGTTAGCGTATGATAAGCATACGGTCACCGACGCCACTAGTACAGATCCCCGGCAAATTATATGGTCCACGGATATGAAAAGCGTCCGCGTGCGGCATTTACCGGTTATGAAAATGCCTCCACCCTCTTCAAGTTCAAACCCAATCATGCAAAAGTGAAGGGACGTCCACGCGAATGGCCAGGCCATGGCAACCGAATAACAAATTAGTCTATTCGCTGTCGTCCGACTTGGACTCATTGTGGGCCGGATAGCGGGCAATTTAATGAAAGGTGCGAACTACTGAAAAAATCACAGTGACCTAGATACTGCGATATTGGATTTTGACGCCAAAATCTAAACCAGTCCCCGCCGTCCAGATCCGCGGCACGGCTATCACCCGGCCGAGCCCGAGGGCCCCAGTAAGGACGGAACAGCACTGATTTATGTAGTCGGACCGGCGGAAAAAACGCGAGGAAAAGTTGTATAAAATATGCTTACGGGTTCTCAAAATGAAAGCTATCTTAAATATGTAACACTTACGCTAAAGAAACGTTTAGAAATCACTAAAACCATTACCGTAAACGTGAGGCGTATGCTTTTTAGAAGCAGACGAAAATATCCGACTTTGCGAAGTCCCAAGCAAACACTTTACAGCAAGTTCATTTTTCTTAGAGGGGTGGTAGCTGTCATAGATGTATTTAACCTTGACTATGATATGTCATAGCATTATTGTATTGATAGCAGATAGCTTAGTTGCAATTCTGAAATTTCATCTGATTTTAAAGAATCGAAGAATATTTTTTTCCGAAATAGTAGCTCATTACTGACTTTGCCTTGACCTCATTACCCCTTGATATAGAACTTACTCGCTTACCGAATAGCGGCACCTATCACTGATGTTAATAACTACTTAGAACAAAATGGCGGACTTGGCGGGTTCTGGGCAACGTTGTCTTCCTCCATATTTTAATTTATCGTGATTTATTTAGTTCAGCTTGAACTATTTAGTTCATTTGCGTTTGGTAACTTCTTGGTTAAAAGTAAGTAACTTAGCCTTTGTACAATGCCGAGCACTGGTCGAATAAGATGTTGCCGATGTCCCGATTTGGACTTGGACTTGGAAGCTGGACACTGCCACTGCCTTAGACTCAGTCATTCACTGATTCAGTCAGTGACTGCTCTGAACTAGGCCGGTATTCGGTTATTGTCTACAATCTGCTGCGCATCCTTATAATTTATTTGGAGGCACTGTACAGTTCTCACTGGGTTTTGCCTGGCAGTGAGTGCACGCGTCACTGACCTGTGCTTTTCTCCTAGACAGTGACCACCATCTTCACTTCAGCTGAACTACAGTAGTACAGACGGTGAAGCTCCTGCAGGCGCTTCTTACGGCAGAAGCTTTTCGATAAATTAAGCCTCACACTGTTGTTATCAGTAATTTTTGCGCATAGAGGAACTCCTTAGTGGCCATTGATGATGTTTTTAATTCCTCCCAACTCGAACAAATACTCCCCTAATCAAATGTCTGGCTTAACCATCATTCAAAATCACATTAATATGAGTACCATCTTAGATGTGTAGAGGGACATCTCAGACTGTAGTTGGTTTACCAACGCTGCCCCCAATAGTTATCGCCGAGAGCTGTCCATAACTTTTGGGTGAAAATATACTTCATGCAAAAGTGGTCAATTGAAAAACAATTCCTGCCGGCATTTTTGAGAATAGTACAGAAGGCATAGTATCTGAACGCTTCATATGAATCCGATAAAGCGTAATACTTGATGTTCCGATGTTAGCCATATTAGGTTTTACGTAAACTCAGTCAAAACTATTTCTCTGTTGCTCATATTTTTGATTGCTTCCCTCATAATCATCAATACAATCACAATTCTTTTTCATACTCTTTCTCCAGATGTTGCTCTCAAGAGCCTTATGTACATATTAATTTATACATATTAATTATTTTCAGTTTCGTCAGTTGAAAAAGCACCATGTGGCATGAAGCGAGGAAGCAAGAAAAGAAGATCAGGGGTCTCATGGTGGACTTTAAAAAGAGGGCAGATCGACGTAGGGAATACTACGAACGAATTGTACGTAACGTTGACTGGAGTTGCAGTCTGTATTTAGCTAGAAATGAAGTTGTGATGGTTCTACAAATTTCCAACATATTTAATATTCGACGTTGTCTTGAGTTGTGCAATACTTGGATTTGTCTCTAAATTATAAAGTGATGTTACATGATGAAGACATTTTCATTGTGATGTCTTTGTTTAGTTGTAGTGCCTCACTGCTGTTTGGTTGTACAAACCGAGTGAAAAGAGGTTCATGGAGTCTGCAAACCCATCATGTCAGTTTTGACGTAGCAATGAACATGATAGGCCACTAAGTTCAACAAAGCGATCGCTCCAACAAACACTTAAAATGAATCTTTATGAAGTTGCATTGTCTTTGATCAAATGAGTTATTAAATTCCTTTGTAGTCTTTTTAAAAATTCCTGCAAACGGCATTTTTTCAAAATAGCAGGTCTCGCAAATATTTCTGTTCTGGTCAGCACACCACCTGTTGGCCAATATAGGTCTGAAGAGGCCGTGTGATATGGCTACAAGTCAGTGGCGTGCTGACCAGATTTTGAAATATTTGTGATATACGTTTTCATTCCAGTTTAAGATTTATATATTTATACAGCAGGTCGGTGATGAACTATCTAGAAACTGAAGTGCAGTTGTTTAAAGTGAATCTGTTTTATCGTAGAAAGCAGACCCTGCCCAGTTTGTCCGTGTGTTCGGTCGGTCAATGAAGATCCATCTGGAGCCATCAATTGCCATAGCTGCAGAGAGTCCTCAGAGCATGTGAGTTTGAGACATTAAGTATTGAGAAAATAGCACACACTTGTTTGTAAAGACATTCAAGTGAGGAGTCTACCAAAACACCGTGATAAAATTCCTGTCCTATTTAAAATTATGAAATGGCCAGAACTCTACTGTTGGTTTTCTCCAAGATGGCATTTTAACATTTTATGTCGGTATCTTGCGTTTTTTCGTTAATTGGTGGTGTGATTTATTACTCTTGTTTTTAATAGTTCCTTTTCATAGTCTGAACAGTTGTTCATTGTTACTCCCGAGCTATGGATTAGTAATCAAACTGATGGAAGGTGCTTTTTAAGGAAATTTTTCTTGTCTGTTCTGGTGGATATCAGTAGTCTTTTTCCTTGCACATATTTAAGCCCACACACTTACATCTGAAATAGTGCATTTTTTAAACAAAAATTTATCCAAGTGTTTTGTGTATGGGCACACTTGACTTAGCTTGATTTGTGGGTACATATGGCTGTCCCTTATGTATGTGTTTAAGAAATAGTTTTGTGCGTCTTTTGTCTAATTATAACATTTTTTTTTCAATATAGTTTTTGATTGAATACACAGGAACTTTTACCATTCTGTAACAGTTATCAAGCCTCTTTCATGTAATATATTAGAAATTGCTCGTCGGTTTTACGTAAGTGTTTCTCATACATGTGCATGCGTCAAATTCGAAATATGGACGGAGCTTTACATGCAGGCACTTGGGCTCAAAATACGTGTTTATATGGCAGCTACAAGAATTTTAGTTATCAAAATGAACGGAAATTTTTCCTTTTGAAATGTTCAGGATGCCATGGCAGGGAAATCGGGAGAACATGATTGACAGGTTCGACGTGAGGGCCCACCTGGATATCATTCCTGAGGTCAAGCCGGGGTCGAAGCTGTGAGTAACGTCAATTTTATTGTGCTACTGTTTCAGTCTGCGATGTGTAATGGTGTATTATGAAGGTTGGTTTTATTTGAAACACTGGTAACAAATTCACCAACTAGTGATGGCAAACGTTGCTGTTCCTTTGTTGGAAAGAAGTCCCCTATCAGGAGGCTCAAGCACCTTTCCCCTGTAGTGTGTGCGGGGCCTTGTCTCTTTGTTTACTGCGTCTCCATATGTATTTATAGGTATGACACTAAACTTTTTAGATTGTATAATCGTACTTAGTCCCAGTGCCTCTGTCATCATCAAATGTTTGATATCAAACCTTTGAATTTGAATTAGTGTCAGTTATCACTGCTGATAGAATAAGACGATCCCATGTTACACAGCAAGACTTAAATCTCACGGTATTTACCCGGCACACTGCAGCAACATCCGTTGAGCAGTTCTGTAGTCTTGATTTCTCATATTAGGTGTTTGATTTTCTCAAAGCTTTTCTCAACTGCATTAATTGTATTCGATCTTCCAATGCCAGCAAAGTTTCCGATGAGAAAAAGTTGGATAAACTCAAGGCAGTGTCTAGGGATGCAATAGTTTCCGACATAATTCCTAGAATCAGCCCAATATTTCTAAAATGAAGCCAATATAACGACGCATTTTCCTACCTCCAAGACATAGGAGATTTCTATCCATAACTGTTCTGTTGCTCACCACTTCACCTGTACTTGGAGTAGAAAAAATAACCAATTGTTATTGCTAAATATTGAAGTCCACGGTTGTCAGGCTTAACTGCATAAGATGTGGTTTACTGCTGTGTCTCTGTACCTTGGCTTTGCTCTTATATGACACGCCATGTCATTCTCTTTTCAGAATGTCCGCAGAAGAAATGGATGAAGACCAACAGTGTAACTATGAACGGTACAGAATTCTGGTTGAGAACGAGTCAGCTGGAGGTTCGTATTCATTTAGGGCTGTTCCAGTAAAATCTGTATGGGAGGGGGGGAAGGCACCTTTTTTTTGCACCCACCACCCATATTTTTCATTTATTTCTTCAGCCTACCACCCGTAATTTTTTATAAGTTTGAAATGCAACCACCCGTAATTTTTTTTTTGTTCTTGTGGTTGACTGCCCAGGCGCTTGAGTTTATCTGTTCCTCCATCACCACTAACGGCATTCATTACTAAGAAAACCTATGTTTCTTATATATGGTTATTAGCCATCGAGAAATTCGAGCACCTGTGGTTAACTGGTGTTATGGGCATGCCGATTAGGAGATCGGAGGGAATGAAAAAGTCGGAGATTTTTGCAAGCTGCATTTTTGTTTCAGTTTTTGATTCCGTGCGAATTGTTTATAAAATTTACTAAAATTACCCACCATCAAACATTTATGGCCCAATGAAACAACAACGACCTGTAAATTTTTATTTTTTTGAAGTACGACCACCAGCCATTTTGAATTTAAATCAAACGCAACCACCCATAAATTTTTATTTCAGTTGCCTTCCCCCCCCTCCCACACAGATTTTGCTGGAACAGCCCTTATAAAGAAATGTAGTACCATGCAATTTTGTCTGTGCTTTCATAGTTACAAAGCATGGTTCATAGGTGGATTGTCTAGACCAAGTTTGTACTTGGCGACCCCTTGATTCAAGCAACAAACTTGTTCAAAATCTGTATTTCGAGTAAAATCTTGAAAAAAAAGTTATGTACAATAATGTTGAGTTAGTACTAAAGAAAAACAGAAAATATCAAAAATAATTTTGAGTTCGATTTCTAGTTCAAAGGTTAGACCCTGAGCTGCGGTGTAAATAAATGATTGGACCTTCTTTGCTGGCAGTGCAAATGTTTGTAATCACTTTTCCACCTCTGTTGCCAGTACCCGAAGAGCAGTTTCTGCATCAGCTACAAATCGACGAACAGTTTGGAGACGTGTCACAGAATGCTGCATTGGTGGCTGAGGATGAAAAGAAAAAGTAAGACGCTGCAATGCACTTAAACATTTAACAACCATATCAGTTTCAAGTGAGACTGCATGTTTTATGGTCTCAAACTCCCCATAAGTATAACTATTGTGCTGGTACACACTTGTATTCAATGGCAAGTCGTGCTTTGTTTGTACTCGGATAAGACGAGTTAACAAATGACTTCAATTCTTTGTGAAGATCAAAGGCTGCGTTCTTGGCATTGTGAATCTGTCAAATTTGTTTTGTCTTGGTGTCAAGTTTCAAATTCCTGACTGTCTAAATGCCAGCACAGTCTTACTTTGAATTGTCTGTTGTAGTGCTTAGGTAAAATTCGGAGCGAAACAAGTTCACATTCCTACCTTGCATTTAGGTACTGCTCTGATGTCATCAAACGATATACCGTTGACTGTCATAGAAAATCTTACAAGGTGTAAGGATTGAAATGAGATATTTTGATATAGGAAGACTGCTTTGTTTTTGTGGACTGTTTTTTGTTGCTTTTGTGAATTCTCTTCATTAAGCTTTATGAAAGATGTTAATTGACCTGGGGCCTTTTCCAAGAAACTGACTTAATGTTTGCCTTTCTACATTTGGCACGTTAGTCAAACTCAAGACAAAACTTGAATCAAAAACTTAAGTCAAACTTAAGATCACTGACAGATTCTTGGAACGAACTTAAGACAAATTGAAGTTTTAACTTCTTACTTCTCAAACCAACACCGTTATTGAATGTTATTTCTTCAGACTGGCCGACAAAAAAGTTGCAATAGCCTACAAGTACGAAGACGTACCTGAACCGGCGCCTCCTGAAGAACAAGAGAAAAATGAAAGTGATGAGGAGTCCTCGTCAGATATTGAAGAAATCGATTTTGGTAAGCAGATAAGAAATGAGTCGTCATTCTGGCTTCACTCAGATAAATTTTCTTTGTTAAAAGACATTTGTAATGGGGATCTGTGACCTCATTACATGTAATTGAGTGATTAAGCTTATTTAAGGTTCTAGAAAAAGTGTAAAAATTTAGCTAACTTTGAAAAGTCGTATCTCAGAAGTACCAAAATAGATTGATATGGAACTTTCAAATACTATGCTTTATGCACTGGTTTCTGAAATGCTGTTAAAAATTGTTTCTACAATGTTCCATTTTGTGCATGAGGGTCTATCAAAAAATAGGACTTTCATGAATTTCATGAAAAATTCTAATGTTGCATTAAAAAAAACATGACAGTTGAGAAAACTAACGTTTTTGAGATTTCTTGAGCATTTATTTCAAATAAAATTTGACCATGTTATTGTTACTGTGGTTTTGTTATAACTGTACCTTTCTTTTTTGCTAAATTTTACTAATTAAAGAGACATGGTCATGTGATTCAATCAATGGCAAAGTCAAAAAATCAAATTCTTCAGGTTTTCTACTTTCAGTAAATATATAGATAATTTCCCTTTTTTGGTTGACATTAAACCTTGCGCTAACATATGAGGTTGTTTTAGACTGGTACTTGGTTAGCAATCCGTCATTGCTCTATTGCAGACATTTCTATTGATGTCGACCAGCTGACAAATGAGCAAGCGCAACAAATGAATATCATAGCTGTGCAGTATGGAATGGCAGTGGGAGAATATGTGGAGTAAGTTTTGTCAAATTATTCCCACTTATTTTAAAGCATTATTGAACACTGCTTCGATAGTACGACTGTTATCTTGGGACATCCCATTCACTAAGTGTCGAATGAATTGATTAAAAATGGAGCCATGAAATGAGGCTTGGTAACAACACGCGGTCCTGTTTTCCGTGGTTATACTTTGGTCAGAGTGGAGCTCATAGATGTTATTTTTGACTTGATAAATGGCTACGTTTATATTTTGAAGCACTTGGAAGTTAGCCATATTTGATTTTCCGGAGAAGCACTCAATAACTCTAATAAATGTTGTGAAGTTTGATGTGCAGCACTACCTGATGTGATTCTTACACAGTGTACTTTGTGAAATTATCAGGAGCGTAGAAATGCTGCACAAGTTACCGTCTTTGTACTTTGCGTGATGTTGCAACTGTTCCGGTCTTGTCCTTGGAATCTGGTGTGATAGATGATGTTCGAATGTAGAGGATTAACGATCGTGGTGCCATCCGTAAACGTTATTGATTTCTCGCAGATCTTTGAGGAAAGACAAAGAAGACGCAGAAGAAATGAAGATCGCGAGGCAAATTGAGGAAGAACGTGCTCAGTTTTCCGTAAGTTATTTGTTGTGTGAAATCATATCATTGTGTTTAACTCTCAGAAAGATTTAAAAACGTCATGTTCGAATTAAATGTTACTGTATGTGCTTGCAACATTTGTATGCCTGTGTGTAATTTAAATAGTTTGCGTGATAAATAACAGATCATATTATGTAAACATTTTCACCTTTGATGCACTTTGACATCAAGTGATCACATAGATGCATTTGTGTTATTCTCTTTGATGACGTTTTCTGATGGCTTTGTTTTGGAAATTGAAATTTCACGAATGAACATTTTTGTGGTGTGATTTTCTAGGGTCGTAAGTCCCGAAGGGAGCGCAGGGCATTTAAAGAGAAACTGATGGGAGGGAGACAGATGAGTCCACCCAGGTAGGTAGCTCTGCTTCTCTAGCCAAGGATTTCTTAGTTCGGAGGGAGTATTTCAATTTGCCGTACCTTGACTTACAGTTTGTGTTTTAAATATGCCTGGTGTTTAACTTCTGTCACGAGACTTAAATTTGCATCATACATATATTTTGACATATTGGTGCTGCTGTTAAAAGAAAGAAGATTAAAATTGACTGTTTAGAAATCTGAAGATCATGCAACTTCTCAAGCCACTGGTGAAAATAATTGCCTCTGTTGGAGAGTTACCCACTGTGCACAATTTTCTTTCTTTGCAGTTACGCTGCAAGAGCCAGTCCCGTGTACGAGCCGTACCGCAGGCGGTCGCGAGGGTCATCTTCCTCGCGGTCTCCGTCACCCGTGCACGCCAAGGAGTTCATCACCAGCTTTGGCACGGACAGCGACGGTGAAGATGCAGCTAAGAAACAGTCTGTGATTTCAGAGCATCTGAAGCAGCAAACACAAACCAAGTCCTTAATTCAATCATGGTATGTTATCACTTGGTATCCTTTGTAGCTTGTGGCTTCCTGATTCAGTAAAACCTGCATCCATCGCATTGGCATTTCTCAGCTTTTCGCTTATGAAACAGGGCTTGGAATTTTCCGCGGAAACGCGGATTTCCGCTTTTTTCAAATGTGCTTTCCGCTTTTTTATAATATTTCCGCGTAAAAAAATCGGATTTGATATAAAATTTCCGCGGCAAATTCCTTTCTTACCGCGGCGTTGCAGACGACGTTCACCTCGAAAAGCGGAAGTTGCTCTTTATGTTCGGAGGAACGTAAATTGTCAACATTGCCGGGGCATCTGGGATAGCGTGGTGTGATTTTCAATGGCGTCTCATGTTATTGTTAAGCGCGGCGACAAATACTACCGCTCTGCAGCCAAAAATGTGTGGGTTGGGAGTAGACGGGCGAGCTAAAAGGACGCAGACGCACGCTACTGATGGTGGTAACGTTTTTTTTTTTTTTTTTAGTCCTGATTTTTGTCGGGGAAAGGTTCACATTGACCAGTTCTAGGCTGGTTATCGGGCGATGATTTGGGCCGTAAAAGTTTCAAAGTTTCCGCGTTTTTTGTCATTGGTCATTCCAAGCCCTGATGAAATAACGGGCAAAGTTTGCATGGTTGTCCTAGTTCGTGCACTCGGCCTGTCTGATTGGTTAGATTCTGCCTTACTCGCATTTGTTGGCTCTGACTCTCGGGTGTTACTGAGATTATTTGCTATAAAATGTTCATTTCCTGCCTTCACTTGTAGGAAGTGGTTATAAAACAAGATCTAGTAACGCATCATAATATATTGTTAAAATTGCCAAGAGTTGGATTCATGTTGTTTTTTTCAAAGGAAATTAGTTCCTGGAGGCAGACATTAACTGTTGTTGACGCGTTATTCTGAGAAGTGTCATAGTTTCACACAGAAGAAATCATCAGTAAGAACTGGTAAGTTGTGCAAAGCTACTTTCAGGTTGCTTTCGGCCGTATCACAGGTCATTGTTGTTGACTGGTGTGGAGGGAAGTGAACTTCAGTGATTTTTTATCTTATTTTTGTAGGAAAAGACTGCGAGAAAGCCCACCTCCTGTGCCAGCCTCGGACGACACCAATGACAAACCTGTTGCGGCTGTTCCTGTCGTTCCGGTCAAAAAGCGCACTCCTACTCCACCACGTCCATCGTTGGGGAAAGCCAAGTCACGTTCACGCTCTCGGTCAAGGTCTCGATCCAGCTCAAGATCTGACT
>NMRA01001708.1:0-11240 GCA_002633005.1 Phoronis australis
TCGGAGTATACTGCATCAATTAATGACATTTTATTATTCTAAATAAACATCCCTAGAAGCACCGCACCGTTTGCAGCACAATCTAAAATGAATTTCAACGTTCCGCATTGACTGTGGTACTGTCTATGTTCGGCATTGCTATTGTCAATTTGGTTTTGATCTTGGGGCAACCGTAAATATTCATTTTTGTATAGAGCATGTGCTTAGTAGACAATTATCCAGTGTACATGTACACGTATCCTATGATGGCAAAGGTCCGAGTGTACGCACTGCATGATTTCCTAGCTGGGGACCACTTATTATAGTGATTGCGCATGTGCCGTTTTGATTGTGTGGTCACCTGATATTGCCGTCATTTCTTTGCGATGTCCTGCGTCCGTAACCGTATCTCGTAAACCCGTTGCAGGATTTTAAATTCAATAAATGACAATACGCTTTTATGCAGTAGACCAGGCATTTTAGGAAGCCCTACTTGATGCAGCGCCTTCTAGTGCCATATTTGATAGTTTAGTATTTAATTTTGGTATCTATTAAACCACTTGAAAAGTCAGCATGCCATTTGAGGAATGAGTTTCTAAAAGGTTCAGTAAAAGCACACCTTGTGCCAATTAATCAGTGTTTGATTTAGTGTATTTAGTATTTTGTAATCGTTCTCGTTTTTAGTCATTTTTCATATTAGAATGGGTTTCAAGGCTTTAGAACAGAAAGTTCCTAAGTGCTTCACGCTATAATTCATTGAGTTGCTTTTGACGGCGAGTTGTGCTGCGCCCCCTAATGACAACTTTTCGTCCATCTTTCTTGATCTACCAAGGTACTTGAATGATTATCCTCAAGACGCCACACGTTAATGCTATTTTGGACTAGTCTCACTAGAGTTGTGTTCCTAAGTGGTAATAATATTTGTTGGCGTCCACCTTTCTACGCGTCAAATCCGTTGATCGAAAGGTGTCAGCTTTTTATTCCTTAGGTGTCCACATTTTCAAATGACTGACGACAATTTAAAGTTTTTCTGTGTTGTTCACTCTAAGGGAAATATTTTTAAAATGTGTATCTTTGTTGCTAAGGATTCACTGGATGTGCGCACGTCAGCGGTTCCGTTGATCTTGCTAAAACATTCCGGCCACATGCACATACTGTTTTGGGTGCGAATTCTTCATTCCATTGAATCCATCACGATGTTTTATTACATCGTGTATGTTGTGTGTAAACTGTAAAAAGTTTACTTTATGTTTATTTTTGTGTGTGTGTGTGTGTTGCTTCCATTTGTACATTTGTCCTATGAACTGCAATAGATATTTTAATTAGCTGTGGATTGAAAATAAACTGGACAGTTTCCAGCCACCGCCCGATTTGACCGAACACAACCTCAAATAGCACATTACCGTTGACAACTTATCAGCGCGACTTCCGTCGAAGTTAAGTTGCTCAACTCGCCATAAGCGCAGTGGCGGTGTGGGTAGTTCTTAGTAGGTGGGACCAGGTGAGAAAATCTGCAGTGTTGTTTGTGACATATCGTGAATGTGATCTGCCAATTTTGTTAAAACACAGTGGTACACAGCTGTATTTTGACGACAGCCTTCATACAGTTAACTGACTGGCTAGTAAAAAGACGGAATTTGCTATCGACACGTCGTCGGTAAGCCTTATTATTGCTATTTTCCGTGGTGCAAGTCTTCGACAGGTGGTCACAAATTCCCAAAAGACCTAAGGTTACTACAGGGGCGGAGAATTGCGGTCATGAAAAGGGTCAACCAACTGACAAAAAGTGTGTGGATGCCGAAGCCACGTGTGTGCTCTATGCATTTCCATTGGGNGGTAAGTTTTTAGCAATCAGTTTCTATGGACATCGTTCGGTGATGTTATCCCCACCAGTTACCCCACTGAATAACGGGTTCATTGAGTGGAACTAAATGTTTCTTTTCGGAAACTCACCCAGAACTCGGATGCCGGGTAATGAGACTAGCAGCACATATTCACAAATTGTCTTAGGTGGGAGTGCACCCTAGTTGTATGGTACGTGACGCTCAGAAGTCATGGGTGACTTTTTCACTGCAGGTTCTCTTCAAAACTATGCTATGTCCAATAAAATTATCTAGATGAGTGAGTTTCCTTATTTTATAGCGGATCCCACGCCCAACCAGATTAGTTAGCGAATTAACATGGATAAGCTCTTTAGTAAATGTCGTAACATTGCTTTGGAATAAATATTGACACCTAGAATGAATTTTACTTGTTGAGATCAGAATCACATTTTAGGTGTCATGTTATTCACTTTTAACCTGTTTCACATATTTTAATTCAGATCTTAAATAAGACTTGGGTACAAAGATTATTAGTTTTTACATATAAACATGAAGATGAAACGTCAATTATATTTTGCTTTAAAAAGTAGTTTTGTTTTGTGTTTTCTTTTATAATTTGCTGATATTTTTCTGACTATTCTGTTACAGGTGAGAGAAAACGACTGAAACCAACCGCCTGACCGTCAATTTTACCTTTGGACAAAGTGAAAAACAATCCTTCAGCAATAACCTGAGAGAATTGAACCTGATTCAGAAATGGCCTTGATATGCCTGATTATAAACTCCGTTGCAGTGGGAAAATTACAATTGTTTTTAACAATGTTGTTTCTTTGTATGTATGTGGTTGTTCAGTTTGCCATTTTGTTTTTAAATACACTGATAATTGTTTATTCTCGAATCTTGTGCATAGCAGATTCTTATCCAGCTAGCTGTAATTGAAAACATACTTTTCTTGTATGTGAAACTTTTGTTGTAGACAAGTTATCACAATGCCACCCGAATTAAATAGTCTTTTTTGCCGTCTTAATCGGTCTATATCCACATCGCCTCGCATACGGTCGACCTTACCTTGCCAAGATTGGTCGCGTTAACCTGTGAAGAAGGTGAGAAACGACGCTAGCGACGTCAGTGGTTCATGTGCAGAGTAAATGCCGCTATGTTGCGGTGCATCGTACCCGCTTGTCCGAACTAAGCAGCTACGACGAAAGCGGGTATATCGTTTTTATACTTCCTCGAGAGTCCGAAATGCTTAAGAAGTGGCTCATGGTAGTGAAGAATGAAATGTACGCTGTAAATAGCAAGTATGAGGCCGTGAAACATCTCCGTGTCTCAAGTGAGGCCTGCAGACGTCGACAGTGTCTGACGAATGCCGGCCTTACCAAATAACTCCATTCGTTCCGTTGTCTGAGCTTGTTCACGGCGCCTCTCTAGTATTTCTTCATCACTGTATTCCTGTTCGAATTGATAGCCCGTAAAACTAAACGATCCACCTGCGAAGTCGGGACTGATGAGGTCTAGGTCGTTCTAAGTCGGGATTGCGAGTTGCCATGTTGGCGTTTATTACTGAGCGTTAATTCTGTTTCAAAATGAATTATTCTCACCCTAACCAATACTTATATAAAACTGAAACAAAGTCGGTCTCATTAGATGCAATTTGTAATGCCTTTGGAGTGTTCGTGAGTGCAAATGATTTGAGAAGCCAGCAATGAATAAATCACTGCGTTACCGGCTTTTGAGGTGCAAACTAATTGACGAGACACCGAGGCCGTGTGAGATCATGCTAATTTAGTGTTTGCTGGCAGAAACTATTGTGAAACGACTCGATTTCCATCCTACGACCAGGTGTTAGGGGAATCTTTATTTACATTTACATTACTCAAATAATGATATGTACAAAACTTCTGCCCTGACGGTGCTGTGGCCAAAGCGGAACGTTAACCTGAATTTGCGGCCTCCGAGTAAGTAGATTTGCAGTTTCGTGGCTAATTCGCCAACATAATCACGTGCACATTACTTTGGCTCACTAGTATAGTATTTTCTTGATTGGAAGTTTAGTTTCCACTGAACTTTGGCTGGTTTATGTTTGTGATGTCTGATCGGGCTCTGAGCCACTGACCAGGATAACAAGCGTTTTGTGTATAGAACTAAAAAAAATCACAAGTCTAAACAACACAGATCTAGGTTCTCCTGCCTGTATCTCACGGAAAATACTTCGAAATTATCTCCGAATAGACCCCACAAAACTCCTGCTACGGACCTTATTGGCCTGCCGAACTTTGTAGGCTAGAACTTTGTGTCCAAACACCAGTAAATCCGTAAGAGCGAAATAAAACAACACGTTTTTATAAGAACTCGGTGTATTTTTAAGGATTTTACATCGAAGTTTGATGATTTATTGGTGTTAAACGATGACTTCAAGCCATAAGCTGACACCAGTTACCCGTGTTGTGAACTGCTGAACAGACTGCGTGTGAAACCGATGACGTCATTGGATAATTTCAACACCTCCGTCTGCCGTCAGGTGTCCGGTAACGCAACTGTACGTGTCGTTATGGAGTAGAACTACTCGATCTAAATTGATACAAATTAGGTTGTTTTTTGGGTGGCATGCTCCTTTAAAATTGTTCAAAGGCATTCTTAAGAAAGCTCTAAAAATAATTACACACACAAACAAATCAAATGCAAACAAAGGGAATACTTCATTATGATCGCTGCACATTTCTATAGGTCACTAACAGGAAAATGAAATTCGCAAGCATAATCGGTAATCATTTCAACTTTATAAAATATAAGCACAACTGTACTGTATGGGGCTTTAAACTGAAGACATATTGTTTTCAATAATTAGTAACAAACTTGCCTGTTGATCATCAAAGTGTAACATTAACGGGCTTTCTACTCACAATAAGACAATCGATGCAGTCACTGAATGACATTTCCCCATAATGTGTACCAAATTGGGATCTAGTTTCAATGGCCTATAGAAGCGCTAGTAAGAAAGGTCCAGTTTCGGCACGTGACTTTCCTTCATGTAACCTCATTCAGCCTCGATAACATCCGCAATTAGATCCTTGAAGGTAAACACAACAGCATGTCACTTGACTCGTTTTGTGCCCAAAATCTTTCGCGCCCTGAACTAGACCTGAGTGTCACTAGGTCTCATGTTTCTTCCAGAAAAGGAAATGAGCTATTGTCCACACATGACTCACTGCCTATGAAAGGGCATCCTCACCAACGGCTGACTTGTGTAGCAGTCAAGATATAGTTCCTCTTCATACACAAACAATCCACTGGCACATTTTCTTATGGTAGCTTTGTACTGCGATTCACATTTCTCCAGGGCCACTGACTTGTAATTGTACCATGCACCATTGCTGGTGTGTGGAAATGCTGTGGGAAGAGAAAGGAGTAACAAAGCTTGTTTATGTAACGGCTTGAAGTGGCCTTAAAATGTCACTGAACCAGGAACAAATGTTGAAATATGAATAATTAAGTACTCCAGGCTGGGTCAAAAATGCTACCCGTTTTTTCAAAAATATGATATTGTGACCGCTCTACAATTTCACACAAAATTAGATAATTACTATTTTCAGAAAGCAAGGGTGTATATAATAAGTATTGTATAAACCTGCGTCATTATTTTCATTCGTAGCCATAACAATTCTTTAAACGCATCGCTTGTCTGCAAAATATGCAAGTTATATTTGAGACAACTTCAAACCTTTGTTACCCATTTTCAAGCCTTTTTATTTTTGATACTGTCAGCAATTTTAAACTCCGATTTCAGATTCATGGGTCTGACAAGCATACTTCTAGTCTAAGGCTGAGGGAACCGTTTCTCAGACATTTTATTTTTCTTCTAATAAAAGATATGAAGACTTGGATCATTTACAAAACGATGGATAATCTTTCTGTTGTTTAAGAGTAATTACAAATCGTAAGGCACAATCAAAAATGCAATTTTCACAAAAATGGCAGTCATTTGAATTTATAAACGACTTGCAACATTTCAAGGCATGAGTTAAGACTATTCAGTCACTGAGAATTCAGAAAATGTAAAATATTTCTATGGGTTCACAATTGATAGCAAAACAGAGTGAAATAAACTTGAAGAAACTTCATGAAGGTTAAGAATTACCTCACCATGCTCTTTCTCCCAGACGCTATTAGCTGTTATTTCCACACATTCAGTTGTCTGCAGTTTCTGTTTTTTAATGATAAATGAAAGAATATATTATATTGTCCGTAACTTTTAGATTTAGACATTAATTTGTAATCGGCAACGTATATTTCACTGTTGTATTTTGTCTGGCTGCTCAAACCGATTACAAATAAAATTTAGTCTGCATTATGTAGACCGCGGAACTGAAGTGGCCAGTCAAGGTATACCCGGAGGTGCGACATGCCCAGCAGATAAATACAACCTAGGACCCAATATGGGGGGTTCCTAGATACAACTGAGTAACACATACATGCCTGCATCCTCACCGTGCATTCAAAAATATAGACATTAGGCAAAGGCTAGTCCCATGAAACACAGTATTAGAATGATAACAAAAGTAAGGAGTATTTACAAATGTACAGATATATAAAGACTGTAGCAAATAGATGAAAATACAATATAGCTGTAAATGTACAAATTGTAAAACTAAAGTCTAGCTTACACATAGTGTCTATTTTCCAAAGTTTGAGTGCTAAAATCTGAAACCGTGTAGGCCATCATTGTTATGTTGACATTGGGAATATGCGAAGATTCATAAATCCTCTGAGATTGTAAGGATTGTCACGTGTTTTTTAAAAGGTCACTGGTGTTATTGAACTCCTATCCTGGTCTCCGCGGTACTGAGATTCTACCTAGGACTACACATACAAAAAACTCCCAGATTCCATTTGGCAGTTAAGGGGTGGGAACGTCTGACGGCAAAATCCTGGTTAATATCCTGCCCTGTTCCCCCCGGCCTCCTAACTAAAATCCTGGATCCGCCCCTGCTGTAATGACTGTATTGCTCCCAGATTCTACAGATGCAGTAAGTGCAGCGGTTGTCAGGGAGCGACCCCGGGAAGTGACCTCGTTTGATGACCTCTATGTTGACCCGGAAAGATTGCAAGTGTCGGAGTTGGCGGTTGGAGTAGCCTTGGAATTCTGCAACTTTTGTCATGGCTCTTGCTGTGATTGAGCTGCTAAGTAAAGACATGCCGTGCACTGGTGATGCACCAAGCATTCATCACTTTTTCAGCCAAGCAATGCAAGAATTTAATTCAAAAGTTCACGTGCTTTATGGATTTACGGTGAGTGTGAATTTAATTCTCTGATCTTCCGTGTACTGACCACTCGAGACGGTGAAACACCTATAGTTAGTATAGGGCATAGACGCTAAATATGCTCGAAGCTTTTCGGCCAATTGTGTCTCATATTGATTAAAAAATCAAAGTCATATTGTTGTAAGTACCTTATGCACATA
Source organism: Phoronis australis (assembly GCA_002633005.1). Lineage (NCBI taxonomy): Eukaryota > Metazoa > Phoronida > Phoronidae > Phoronis > Phoronis australis. The sequence goes on from NMRA01001708.1 coordinate 7,265, forward strand.
GAGGGACACCTTAGGAAGACATCGATGTCTAATCCTTCTGACAGAAGTTCTGTAGTTAATAGCCGAGATTACCAGCGACCCCCATAAAACCGGCAAGCGTGCTAACCATTCAGCTAATAGGCATTGCCGGTTAGCAAGTGGCTAACAGGGGCTCATATACAACATATACAACATTCCCCCCTTTCCTACAGAACGGGCACGCCACCAGGAAGGTGAACACCAGGATGTCTCCCATAGGCCATACGTAGGTCATCAACGTCCCGTGGTACTTTTACCACCTCAACACACAGGTGAACACAAGGGCAATAGTCGGATATAATGGACCCTAACTTATTTCAAATAAATCCACCAAATGTAGGTCTAAATGAATGATTTTGGTATCCTTGCATTCCCCAGACATCTGGCTATCCGTGCAAATCCTTTTCCCAACCTCAATTACTCTAGTCTATAACTGCGCTATTTCGAACTCGGTCCACTTTAGCCACGCGCATCGTGAAATCCGCAGCTATTTCAGGGAACTTACTATATCTAACGCCATGTACCGGCGATTTGCTACAACACGCGCTGTTCCTTTTTCATCAGTCAACGTCATTGGTCGATTTCGTCAATTATTAACGTCATCGTTATTAATCATCGTACGTCTGCTCTCGTCATCACCTTTGTCGTCTCTCTCACGATCGTATCTGTCATCGTCATGTTATCTCGTCCATGTTGACTGATGAAAAAGGAACAGCTTGTGTTGTAGCAAATCGCCGATAGATGGCGCTAGATATAGTAGGTTCCGACCTGAAATGGCTGCCGATTTCATGATGCGCGTGGCTAAAGTGGACCAAGTTCGGAATGGTGTAGTTATAGACTAGAATAATTGAGGGCCGTGAAAAGAATTTGTACAGATAGCCAGATGTCTGAGGAATGCAACGATACCAAAATCATTCATTTAGACCTACATTTAGTGGATTTATTTGGAATAAGTTAAGGTCCATTATATCCGACTAGTGCCAACGCAAGGTAGTCTCTCATACACAGGTCCTTGACTCCTGCAACCTTCCATGCGCGCCGTCCGAGGGTACTAGTTGGCAGTGCTTCATCGATAGATCATCCGTTTGCCGACCACGCCATTTGTTAATAGCCGAGATTACCAGACCCGGGCATCGAACCAGCGACCCCCATAAAACCGGCAAGGGTGCTAACCATTCAGCTAATAGGCAATTGCCAGTTAGCGAGTGGCTAACAGAGGCTCATGTGATTCACCGAAAGCACGTCTACAACACTTCCAACTCGAACAAATACCCTCGTAATCAAACTTTTTCTTCGAGCAATCCAGGCAACAGTCAGTGGCTCGAAAGTACCACTGTTTCAACTGGCCCCATGCTGTAGAGACTGTGGTCATCCCATTAGCCCTCCATACGCCTGAAGCCCTTCAGCGAATTATGCCTCACACTGATTAAATTTAAACCATACCCATGACGGCGTTTTCCCGTTCAGTGATCTTACCAGACATATGGGGTTGTGAGCGTGTGATAACATCTAGCTTCTTTGTTAACTGCCAAGCAGTCTTTTGTCTGTTATGACGACAGGCAGGCTAGTTATCTACCAGACTTATCACAGACCACATGTCAGTGAACACCGTCAAACCCAGAGTGAATTCTGTATATTTGGAAAGAATAGATTATTGTAACTTCGGTTGCAGTTGGGCGATTTTGGCGATTCAAAAACTAAACATGATCATCATTTGACGACGATTGGAGAAATGCTATTGGTTTATGTTCATATATGCTATAACTTAACTTTTATTTTTAACAGCACAGCCCAGTCAGGCTAGATACGATCTTTTTTGAAGATTAGAGCAATTATCGAACAAAAGAGAGCTGGTCCTCCAACCATGAATGCCAGAATGGAGTTAATCAGTCGTGTAAGATATTGGCTACAGGGGTAAACTTCCCAACTTGTTGTTGAGATAAAGAATTGAACAAGTTAGGAGCAACGGAAGAACGCTGTAATGTTTCGCGGCATAGAGCCATAGAGGGACAGGAGGCTTAGAAGGCTGTTGAATGTCTTCAACTCTTCCCAGCAGGAGCAAAAACTCCCACAGTCGAGCTTTCTTTTCAAACAGTCCTTTGTTAAGTTGCCCAGGCAAGTCTGCAGCTCTAACAAAGCCAATCATCATATCAATTGCTTAATAACATGAACGAACTTTTCTGCGAAACTGTTGGCCTGCTGGTGACCCGGAGAAAGTCACGCCAACCAAGGTGATCTGACTGTAGGCCCAGGGCTTAGATTCGCATTTGCTTCCCTATTCTATCTCCCTCCAACAGCGTCCAGGACTTTGCCAGAGCTTTCGTTTCCCCATGCAGCAGTCTTCATTCTCCACAACCACTGTGACGAAAAGAGACCAACAAATTTTTTCCATAGCCCTAAATGATAAATTTCAGGGAAACTTCTCAAGCCCATGAGCAGTCTAAGTGCCTATTTCGCCCAAGAGGGGGTGTTAAATGCTATGTAGTAAGAACTAATAATCACTCAGCCTGATTTGCACAAAATGGGGATGAACAACTTGACTCTATGATTGAATTTCTGAACACATACTGATGATGGCAACCATGGTGTTGGCTCAGTGATTTTCGTGATTATGCCAAACCTTTCCATCTATAGTTACGTGCTCTCTGTTAGCAGCTGAAACTGATCTGGGACAGGGAGTGGTAGGAATCATAGTCTAATTTTATTCCTCTATCCACTTCGATTTAGGGTTGGCATTGGGTTTTTATGTCCCAAAATTAAAATGGAAAAATAAAGCCTGGATGTTTTCAAGCCTTGCATTTTGTTATAACCTGACAAGAAACAGTGATTACCCTCACTATGTGACCTAGTGACTGGAATGTGGATAGAACAGGTCCAGCAGACCATAAGCTAGGATTATACTATTGAGCACTGACATTACTCTCAGTCAGGGGCGGATCCAGGATTTTGAGTTGGGGGGGCAGGCCAAGGCAGGGTATTAGCCAGGATTTTGCCCGTTAGAAATTCGCACCCCCGTACTGCCAAATGGAATCAAGGAGAATTTTAAGGGGGGATGGCCCCCTTACCCCCCCTTAAATCCGCCACTGTCAGCCATAAGACATTCATATTGAATATGCCTGTGCAGAATCAAATTGTCATGATGTCCTAAAATGTCACAGCTTTAAAATTGTGACAATTTGGGTTAGTGCTGCAGACCCAACTTGTAAACATTTGCCCAAGTTGTCACAACATATATTTGAAATGATTTTAATATCACGCCAATAAAAATCGTTATAATGGATTGTCGTGTGCAGATGGTTTGGAACACAGACGTTAGTTTCAGGGACGTAATGCCTTACTTATGGCATTGATTGCTTTATATTGAAATTACTGTTTTGCCGCTTCTTCCATGGTCAGTGACATAAAGCATGTTTTACTGCCATCTTTTAATATCCATCAATAAGGCATATTAGAACAAGGTTTTCTCTAGAACAGTTTCGAGCCTGTGATTGATATACATTTTTCATATAAATGGCTGACAGCTGAACTAGTTATTAGTAGCCTACATCAACTTTGTACATTAATGATTTTACATTTAATTTTTTAGGTTGTCGGGGAAAGAAGACTCGTTGCTGGTAATTATGTCTCTTAGATGTTCATTATTCTATTAACTTACCATGCACTTTACTTTCAATGGTGAAACAAGAAAAACCATGGTTAAAATTTACTGCATTTACACAACTCAGTGAGGAAGTCAGGAATGAGGTATGTACCCTATCAACCCATCTTGCCACAACTATCACTTGTTCCTCTGCAGTCCATTTCGTCATTTTCGTGATGCCAAAAGGTGCAAATGTATCGCTCATTATAAAAACCTCCCATTTGGTTTTGAATGCTCGTGCCCTTTCCAAATCGAGACTAAATCCAGATATTATTCTAGTACATTGTTAAGGACATATAATACCAGGGTTCAGAGAGT
>NMRA01000171.1:2775-24365 GCA_002633005.1 Phoronis australis
CACACATTTAAATCTTTTTTCATCCGTATAATTTTAATTACCGGGGTTAATTAATAAACTCATCATTTCCCTACGCTCTTACTGTTTTATTTTTTTGCGGCAGCCAAGGGGGGGGGGGCCCGGGCCCCCTGGGCCCCCCCTAAATCCGCCTATGCCTCCTGACCCACAACAAATTGCAACAAAAGGTTTTACAGTGGTTTTATGCCCTACTGGGTATCCTTATTAACAGGAAAAAAGCCTATCAAAATCTGACCACCGGAAATGGGTTAAAATTGCGTTATTTCCAAGATGGTCCCCACGACGTTTCAAAATCACCAAAATAGATATAACTTCTTCAATAATTGAGATAGAGAAATAATTTTTGGTTCTAGTCTATGGTTTTAAGGGGTGATCAACTCACTGGTTTGGTTAAAACTAAGATAGGATGAGTATTTGATATGAAATTCAAGATGGCGGCAAAAATTCAAGAATAGTAATCACTGATTTGTACTTTATCAATTATAACGAATGTATGATTAGATATGACCGGTTTCTGATTGAATGATCTTAAAACATTAGATTTGACTGCATTCTAACTGAACTATTTTAAAATATGAACATTGCATTAATATTTAATATTTAATCCAAAGCATTGGCTTGCATAAAAGTAACAAAAAATTGTCTAGTGCATATTTGCTTGCCACTGGTTTTTATTAAAAAAAACACACACAAGGAAACTAGAAGCCCAGGGCAAAATGTCAACATCTGTCTGAAGTGTCCCACAATCAGCCGCAATTGTGCAGATCATTGACAATCTTGAGAAGTCTGTGGCTGGTCTGAAGATGTTCCATACTGCTCAGGCAATGATCAAGGCAGCTCGCACTCGGTCTTGGATAATCACTTGCCAGCTGTTGGTGATGGCTTGCCAATAATTGCTGCAGCTGGACACCACAACTACCTGAAATCTGCTTATCTCTACATGGCTAATATGGAGAGCAAACACCCGGATGTGTATGCGAAGTTTCAAAAATGGCTTTCGTATGATTCGACGAACAAACCAGTTTTGGGCAGGCCTCAGCTGTGATCTAGCCATTGAGAAAAATTACTAAATGCGATCTCTAAAAGGCACAGGGGGCTTGACTCATGGCAGTAATATAACAGAGGAGCAGCGAGCATTGTGGACAATGTTGGTCACCGTAACGTCAGAGGTGAGCATCACCTTGCGGGACTCCAATGATCTCACGTGCACAACAAGCGCACAACATAAACAAGCAACTGCTGCCAGAACTGAAAGAGATGCATGCGACTTTCCAAAGATAAGCACAAAGCTGACTGCAATTTCACCCTTCTCCTCAGACCCTGTGCTACGCAATGTCGTCAATGATGTTGTCGCAGATGTCAACGTGCATGGATATCAATCTGTTGGGAACAAAATCATTGAGAGAATGGTTCGAAAACATGGTTTTCTTTCTTTTTTAAGAAGAAAGAGAATGTTAAGACCCTGGGAAAGGCAGCTGCAGTCCAGGTTGGTCGTGACGGAACCATCGATCCTTGCTTACTCTTCCAGTCTTCTCTGGTGATATTCCGGTAAGACGACTTGTCTCTTGAGGAAGCTGTGAGTGTCGAGCTCAGTCCACATCCGCAGTCTCTCTATGAGGACAACCTGATGAAGACGGCTGACAGACCTCAACTGGCTCAAACCGTTTATGACCGCTGTTCCAAAGCCCATGCTTTTGAAGGAGCACCTGAAACTCCACATCTTCAGTACGCCTCCAGACTGAAAGGCATGCGCTTGATGGGGGATCTTTTCTGCACAAGCAAATGGAAGAAGGGATATACCTATGGAAAAATTGTCGGAGCATGCGCTGACTTCACGGCAAAGCACTCTGAGGCAGCCACTGTTGTCTTTGATGTTTATAGTACAGGTTCTTCGATAAAGGATAACACCGAGACGGAGACAGATCAGCAGCTATCCGACTGTGAACTTCACCGGAGAAACGGAATTTGATGATTAAGAGAGATGAATTCCTATCCACTGGCAGTAACAAGCAACAACTGGTCGCTTTGATAAGTGGCCAGCTGCAGAAAGTGAGATGTACAGCCGTTCAAGCAGAAGGAGTCGCTGATGTGGACATTGCAAAGACAGCAGTAAAGAGTATAATATGCATTCCACCACAGTAATCGGCCAGGACAATGACATGTTGATGCTTATAACCCCTTCTCACATGAAAAGAGCTTTTCTCAAATAAATGAGCTTCGAAAAAAGGACTTAAATTCAATACTTAATAAGGTATTGCTCAGACAATACCACACTTGCAAATTCATTAATCGGTCTATCCTATATAAAGTCGCGAGTGCCCTAAAGTCGTGAACGATCTTATTTCCTCTTCTGCGCGGTCCCGTGACATCTGGCGTTGAAGTTTCCAGCGTTCCTCTGCTTAAAAACGTCAAACGAATACCCGGACGTGTTGGTATTCACAATATGATAACCCTGCTTGCGCCACCCTCGGCAGCTTGGCTGGGGCCCGCTTACTAAGTGCCGCGTCGGAGCCTGCTTGCGCCGCCCTCGGCAGCTTGGCTGGGGCCCGCCTATAAGTGCCGCGTCGGAGCCTGCCTGCGCCGCCCTCGGCAGCTTGGCTGGCGGGGGCGCGCCTAAGTGCCGCGTCGGAGCCTCAGCCTGGGCCCGGCCCTCGGTAGCTTGGCTGGGGGCCCCGCCTAAGTGCAGCGTCGGAGCCTTCCCGTGCGCCGCCCTGGGCAGCTTGGCTGGGGCCCGCCTAAGTGCCGCGTCGGAGTCTGCCTGCGCCGCCCTCGGCAGCTTGGCTGGGGCCCCGCCTCAATGCTACGTCGGAGCCTGCCTGCGCTGCCCGGCCTCGGCAGCTTGGCTGGGGCCCGCCTCGATCAGTGCTACGTCGCAGCCTGCCTCAGTCATGCTCTGCCCTCGGCAGCTTGGGGCCCGCCTCAGTGCTACGTCGGAGCCTGCCTGCGCTGCCCTCGGCAGCTTGGCTGGCACCCGCCTCAGTGCTACGTCGGAGCCTGCCTGCTGGCCCTCGGCAGCTTGGCTGGCGGGGGCCCGCCTCAGTGTTACGTCGGAGCCTGCCTGCGCTGCCCTCGGCAGCTTGGCTGGGGCCCGCCTAAGTGCTATGTCGGAGCCTGCCTGCGTTCCCCTCGGCAGCTTGGCTGGGGCCCGCCTAAGTGCTACGTCGGAGCCTGCCTGCGCTGCTTTCGGCAGCTTGGCTGGGGTCCGCCTAAGTGCTATGTCGTGCCGTGCCTGAAAGACCATATTGAAATAAAAATTTCCCGAAACTGAATCACAATAAAACTAATCTTGATATTAGAGCCAATGCAGATAGACGGATGTGTACCAGCTAACCTGCCTGTATTGACAAGTAAATTAGTCATAGCCTAGTTGACCATCAACTAGCTTTTATTAGTTCATCGGGAATTTCGTATTTTACTCTCTTAGATCTCAGCTACTGTTACTTGGGGTAGCTCCTCTCTATCTGTCAGTGAAATCAGGCTGGTCCTAGACCTATTCTTACTCTCCATGAAACTTTGTTGGTTGACGGTGTTGATGGCTGCATCCCCCGGCCGGGAATGCCCCCTACCAAGGGCGGGTGCGGAAGATTCGGTACAAAATGGTGGCATTGGGGGCGGGGTGAGGCGTTGCGATGAAGGGGGGGATTTGGCGTAGTCAAAATCGTTTGCGCAGATTGTACTAAGGTTTCTTTCTTCAATTTTATTTTTCTTAAAAATAACCAGTAACAAAAAGTTTAGTTGGGGTATGTGAATGATGAGTTTCTAGTCATTTTCGTTTATTAAAAATTACAATTATCGAAAAAGACGATTACTAATATTCTTTCCAAAAAAGTGAAGTCTCCTAACTCAAAAGCATCCAATGGCCTACTAGATGAAGTTCTCAATGGACAAGTGCAATTATACCTTATTGGTTTTGTTTTTTAGATTTCGCTAACTTCACTTTAACATCAAAATATAAAGTTATAATTTTCTTGAATAAAAACTCAGGTATGGATTCGGTGTGAAAATTGATCCAGACCGAGACATAAACAAACAAATGGCCCTAGTGGCCACCACCGTGAAATTAAGGGCACAGCTCTAAAAACTTTTGCAGTCACCATATCCTTCTTATGGCCAACTTGGCACGTAATGCTCCAATTATACACAGTAAAACCACAATTGAGCAAGTTTCATGAAAAATATTCAACTTTTCTCTTTTTCTCACGTTACACTTTGGAGATTTTTTCCTAAACTTCAGTGAAGTAGTCACACAACTTGCGTTATACATTGAAACGAATCACGAATTTTCATGCAGGTGCCAAATGATTCCCTGGCCATGTGCCATTGCATTCTCTGAAAATAATCGACAGAAATTAATCGGGGTTCCGCAAAAATTTGAAACATTGTCCATAAATTCAAATAAACTCCAACTTGAAATATGCTGAGCGCATAACGATTAGATCGCAGACCTTAGGTGGAATTAGCCGACAAGCTTGACGTGAAAACCATTAAATGCCTGTTCATTTAAAAATCTTTGAGGGGAATGACTTTCTTTTTTATCAGCAAAGGTTAATATTGTTTAGTTTCACCGCTAGTCAATAGATGGCGAGTTGAAAGACGAAAAAACAACGAAGGACACATCAACTTGGTCTGTATTTCACAGAAAACAAAACAATGTTGTTTTGCAGCGCATTTATAAATAACCAACAAAATGACAGAGTTCAAACACGTGGGCACTCTGAGATAACAAAAGAGTTTGCTGAACAGGCCATCCACTATAAAGACATCAATCAACCAGTCAACACAGGACACATTAAGCTGCACTTCGCTGTTTAAAAGGCAAAAAAAAATTTGAAAATCGAGTAAGGCAATTTACTCTCACAAAATTGGTCTAAAAACAATAATTGCCCCCGACAGGATTCCATTCAGCGACGGTTTATTGGGGTTGAGTTTGAAAATGGCGCATTTACGCATTGCTTGTTACTCGAGTTGAGCAACGGAAATGGAATCCTACCACGATAAGAAATCTCAAGAGACCGGTTTTATGAGAGTAAAAGGCCAATTCTATTTTTAGCCAGCTAAACCGTATTAAGTCCGGCTTTAGCAAAAGTTTGTAAGTGACCAACGTGAAACAAATAGACAGCATTACAAAATAACAAAACTAGGAAAAGATGTACGATGCAATTCTTTACAAACTCAGAAATCACTCCTCTTCTGAGCAAGAGACCAGTTGAGACCAATGTTACCAGTGGTCTAAATCACAAATTCGTTTCTTGAACAGAACTTGCATTGCCGGATAGTCACTTTACTTATTAAGTTTTCGAATAGCCACAATTCTAGAAATAACATAACCAGTTATTACCTGCAATCCCACCACCCATGGGCGGCGCAGAACTGATATGAGCGGGGGCTATAGCCCCTCCCCCAGCCCCCTGTGGTGCGCCATCCATGCAATATGCAACGACCATCACATCTGAAGTCAGGGCGTTTGCAAAAGCCAAACGTTTTACTGTCGAATCAAACTGATTTGGGATGGTCAAGTATATTGAACATGAAGAGGGTACAGAATACAACGGGGAGAACTCGTTGTTCAAATGATAAACACGTGGGCATAAACAATTTATGTCCATCAGAGAACATTTTGCATTAACTCATTTGTGCTGGTAAAAGATGAATAACGGTAACTCAACCACAAAGAAACTATAATTATTTCCCTGCAAAACGTTGGATGCTTCCTTATTCCCAATCCAGACAGAGCTCCACATTTATCCACAAAATACACTAGTTCTACCATCATCCAGATACTGGACCATGAAAATAACAGCAGGACAAATCATTTTAATCAAAACAAATAAGATAACTTATTCTGAAAGCTAAAAGTTAGCCGCTCCAGTGATACTGCATTAGCAGGAAGCTTTGCTTCTTTAGTTTTCACAAACATGCATATTCAAAACAAGAGCAACGAAATTGCCATTAGGGGGCACAGTGTTCATCGGATCCGTCTAAAAGTCGTCATCTTCTCTTATTAAGGTCATAAATTCACGTGCTAAATTTAATAAAGATCCTGCAGAGGGCTTAGGGGATACAGGTATGAGTGCAAAAAAAAACTGCCACTAGGAGGCGCCACAGTAGTCAAAGTTATCAGAAAATCATCGGCAACCGTCCCCTTCACAGAAAGTACATACATACCAACTTTCACAATCATCCTTAGAGTGGTTTGGTTGACAAAGGGACGAACGCCACAAAACAGACTAAAAAAACAACAAAAATGGCCACTAGGTGGCGCAAAAAACCTTGAATCAATCCTTAGCTGAATGGCTAGTGTCACCTCAATAATGGATGTCTATGTGCCAAATTTTGTGGAAATCCGTTGAGTACCTTTGAAGATACAGCGATAAACGTAAAAAAAACAGAATTGCCACTAGGTGGCACACCGGCAGACCGATCTGTTCGAAAGTCGTCGTCGTCTGTTGTCAACTTTTTATAAATACATTTCCTAAATTTAATAAAGATCCTGTAGAGCGTTTAGGAGATACAGCCATGGGCGCAAAAACAAACAAAATTGCCACTAGGAGTGGCCACAGTAGTCGAAGTCATCGGAAAATCATCGTCAACTGTCTTCTTTATAGTAAAACCATACATGCCAATTTTCACAATCATCCTTAGAGTGGTTTGGTTGTTAGAGGGGTGGACGCCAAAAAACAACTCGAAAATAGTAAAAATTGCCACTAGATGGCGCAAAATCCATCAAAGCAATCCGAAAACGGGAGGATAGCGTCAACTCATTAATAGATGCCGATGTACTAAATTTCATGAAAATCGGTTGAAGACCTTTGAAGATACAGAGGCAAACGTAAAAACCTAGAATTGCCACTAGGGGGCACAGCGGTATTCGGGTCGGTCCGAAACTAGTCGCCCTCTGTCCTTGACCCCATAGGAACACATCTGCCAAATTCCAATATGATCCTACAAGGGGTTTAGGAGATGCAGCTGGGGACGCCGGACGCCCAGACAGAGATGACGGCATATAAATATGTGGGCGCATAAAAATTGACACACCTCTCTACCAGCCAACAGCATTTAAAAGGATGCCAAAACCCAGTTTCGGCATATTAACATATACAAAAAACGACTTTCCCATCCACTTCTCCGAAACAAAAAACGCTCTGCAACTCTCAGCAACCCTCAAAAGTTTGGAGGAAAATCTGAAAACTCCTTTCAACAGCTGGGAAACCAGCAAGCGTGACCTACACTTTTAACCAATTATACTTTTAACCTATTATAGGGCATCTGTGGGAAAAGGCCACCCACCAAGCTCCATAACCTCCAGTATGACGAGGAAGAATGAGTTTTTAGTTGATCCCTACTTTTAACTTGAACGACTGATGCCAACGAAGCATTAGCAACTGACAGGGTTTGGTATCCTTTCAAGTGTCAGCTTATTAGTTCTACTGACTTCAGCTTAACCCATTTGGCCACTAGGTGGAGTTTCAGCATTAATTATACATCCAGGGACAACAATAAGCAACCACAAAAGTGTCGGTGGGTACATAAGTAATGAAAGGATTCTTTTAAAGCATGGGCTACAAAGTCATGTGGGACCTTTTCAACAAGTTGTGTGCATTTAGCAAAATATCTGCAAAACTATAGACTTTAACTCTGCAAAAGTATATACTCCTAAAAATAGAAAACCTGTAGAATTTGAATAATACTTAATACTGACCAGCCATTAGTAGGGTAATGTTTTTCAATTAAAGTTAGCAAAAATGAAAGGTACATTCATAGTAAAACACCAAATTCAATAACATAAAACACATTTTGTTTTGTATAAAACGCTGTTGCAGTTTTGTAATTTTCCTCCCATTCTCGTCTGGTACTAACTTTTGAGTTGCTTCATAAAAATTCTTAGATTCGTATTTTTATAGCCCCTCATGGCTAAGTAAAACATCATTTTGAAAAACAGCACATTAAATACAGTACCTGAAAGCTTCATTTGAATGTTATAAGATATGTTTACGGGGGTAACAGTAAAGTTTCCATAAATACAAACAAAAAATAATTGTCAAAATTGCAATTATTAAATTTTTGAAGCGCTCACTGTATAGCAAAAATGTTCAAAATTTCATTTTGTGTTGGTTGATGGCATCCATCCTATATGACCTTTTCAAATAATCAAGTAAAACTGTTTTCTTGTATAAGCTCTTGAAATTTTTGATAAATAGAATGTTACCCTTCCACTATAATTGTGTTCTAATTTAAAGAAACTTTGCCCCACATGTAACTTCAATCTTGGTGCTGGTGAATACTATTTCTTATGGTATCCTTGTCTTCACCCAGACTTATTTGTTGATGACATAAGGGGCACTTGTCCTGTTGGTAAAGCCATTTTCGAAGACAGTTGCTATGGAAATAATGTCGACACTGTGTTACTCTAGCCACATTGAGCTCATGAAAACAGATTGCACAAAGTTCCGTATCTTTGCCACATTCGACCAGTTGCTCATGTGTTAGTTCTGGTAAAAGACTGATCTTGTGAACAGCAGTCCTTCTGCGTTGAAATTTGAGCCAGCCCTCCTTGGCTTGAACCCAAATGTTAAAGTAGGCATGAATACACATCATAATTGCACGAATCATTCCACCTGATTCAAAGAGCATTATGTAACCACCATTGCAGAATAAGAAAATTCCAAAGATAAATTCAACACAAGCTCCGCCCCCTTTTACAAAATAAATATAATCATCCAGCTTCTCCCAATAGCCCTCGGTGTGTGTGTCCACCATGAACATGGTGTAGACTATTAATGACACAAACACTTTCACCATGACTTCGATGCTAAATGCAGTGACTGCCAGTAACCAGGTGCTTATCTCGTGATGTGACCACAGCCAAAGAACAAAACAGCAGGGCAGTAATACCAGACAGGCACACACAAACAGGACACGGGCGTGTTTCCTAGGTGATTGGTAACCCATGGCGCTGAGCTGCTCCAGTATGGGATTGACCATTCCATGCGTGAAATGCAGCACAGCCGTCGAGAGAAGACAAAAGTTCTTATAAAGTCTCAGCAATCTCTTGTCAGGCACCAGACTGGTCAGGCCCGTCTGTAGGGACAAAATGAAGAAGAGCACTGCACTCACAGTGCCCATAGACTTATCCTCATCGTTTGTACTGCCTACAAACATAGCTAATGCTATACCAAGAAGGTGCATGAAAAACGCAATGATGCTGGTTAGTCCAAGCAAGGCGATGACAGTTTCTGAGCTGCGGATTAACAATTTTGAAAGGGTGGTATTCACAATTTCTAAGAAAGATAAACAATTTTCTCCACAGCTGTCCTCCTGTTCTAAAATCTCCGAAGTATAAAAGACTGCGTAGACTACCATAAGAATGGTCCAAAATGTCTTGAGAACGTTCGACACGTGCAATCTTTTCCACTGTATCTCAAGGAAGGTGGGAATTCCGAATGTTTTGATCACATGTTCTGCCAGCTTAAACATGCGGACAATGAATGAACACACAGCTTGAAGACTGAGGACAGTGTACAACTGAAAAATAGAAAACAAAGTTGAATAAAATCATCCTGATTAGAAGTTAAGTGTCCTTGTACTATCAGAAGTCTAATGCACCACCATCAGACGTCTTACCAACTACGTGAATGCTGGTCAGACAGCTGGGCCTGGAGTCTAATCTTTGTACTCAGAATCAAAAGTATTTTTCAAATTTTCTGTTCTACGTTTGTGCAAAGTCAAGACAAATGTTTATTATTATGTGCTCGAGTACACTTTGGTTTGCGTGAATGGCTGTCTAATTCCGGCTTGCACTTGATGACCCCAGCATCATAGTTCAAACCTAGGGGTCACCAAGTACGAACTCTGACTAGATATTCACCACCGGAAACCATAACATATTCAAACAGAAAATCAATTGCATCAGTTTTTGGCCAAAATAAGATAAAAAAAAAACAGAGAATCGCCACAAAAATGAAAAAGTTCATATTGATTCGACATTTCGTCTATTCATTATACATCATCAGGTTATAAACAATAAGACATCAAGTGTCGACATACGAGTCAGATTACATTCATGAAATGAAATGAGTGTAGCAACAATGACAGGAACTAGTAACTGGGTCATCACTATAGCTGAGCTCTGCATGTTCTTCGGAGAACCAGGTGCATGCTGGTCCCGAATGGTCAATGACTCTTTAATGTAAAGAAAATCAGTCAGTTATCTTGAGTTTGGTAGAACTGAAAATGTCACACTTTCGAGTTTGATTTCGAGTGCAAAGGTTGGACCCCATCCATGATCTGCTTTCTCATCAACCACTCCCTAATCTGACAGCAAATCTGAGTCAGGAGGCGAACTTCCAATGGCGTATTTTGTGGTTAGGGTGTGTTCACCCAATGGTGATTGCGTGTCACTGGCCAGAATGTTACGTTAAAATCTCACCAATTTCCAACACAATATGGCTGACAAATGAAATTTTATGTTTTTACCATTTAAAATAAGTTCCGGTAGCACAAAATAAATGCTTTATAGTCATTTTTTAAAGGTTTCTACAATACCTACCTTCAGACAATGTTTCTTAGAAATTGTGGACATTCGAGACAATGTTATCTAAAGCTTTTGAAAAAAGCCAATTTTGGCATTTATTTTTGACCACAATTGGTGAGATTTTACAATACATAAAATTTTGTGCTATACGCCACAACATTAGCATTTTGAACACCTCATTATGCTAATTCACAACAGGCCAGATTTGGTGACTTTTTACGGCCAATCTGCCATCGTGTCGGATGTCCATCTGATTGAATTTCCACATATGATCAAATTGTATAAGTACCGTAATCGTTCGGGTTAACGCCCATGCTCAGTTAACCGCCCATCCCCGACTTTAAGTGGATTTTCGATTTAACCGCCCACTGCTCGGTTAACCGCCCTCCCCCGATTTTTTGGATTCGCCAATTTAACCGCCCAGGGCGTTAACCCGAACGATTACGGTAGATAACAAGGTACATGTGGTCAACGCAACTCGTGGTCAATGAGAAATTTGAAATTCTCTGAGTGGCATCACATGAATAAATGGATGCATTCAGTAACTTTCAGAAGTTTCTATTCTTATCCCACTGACACCCTCAGTCAGGTAAACAACTTCTCGTTTCAATCAATATCATAGTAAAATCTCATCAATTTAGGACATAAGATGGTAAAAAACTGTAATTTAACGTTTTTCCATTTTTCATAATCGAGCCCTAAATAAATAGTCTATACCATAACTACTAGCAGATAACCAGTTGCAATAGTGTGGCCATTCGTGCAACAAGGTCAGGAGCCTTCGGAAGAGGAATTCTGGCAATTATTTTTGTCCAAAATCCATGAGATGTTACAGAAACACGTTACACAAAGGTCATTTTCTTCTGCTGGACCATCCAGTGAATATCGAGTGACCCATTTCTGATTTAGCACCTGATTATTGTCATTACCTAATCATAAATTGTGACGATGGTATAAAATGGAATTTCATTTTTGCTCACATTAACATTCCTGTTCAACTTAACTCCCACCACACTGATTTTCCAAAATGTTCCTGTCAATAGGGCCATCCAAAATTACACAGTGGTAGAACTCTCCTTTGGAGATAAGAAAGTGCGTGACCTCGTTTTGGAAATCAGGCTCATTTTTGTGTATCTCATTGATGTCAGGAAGGCGAAGAATTTCAGATCACATCATTCACGAGTATTTGTCCACTTTATCAAACTTTTCTCAGCCGACAGCACAGCAGTTATACTTTGTTGCCATGCTGTATATTAGCCTTTGGCTAAAGTATGTTTTTATATCGTATTTTAGCCTCCATAATTCTACATAAATAAAGTATTATTATAATAAAGTAATGGGATGAAGAAAAACTTAGACAACAGCAAGTAACATGGGAAGCTCTAGTGGCATGAAAATGAGGCAGCAAATGTGCTTGACGGATGTTTATGGTATTGAGGGTAAATACTGCAACATTAGAATATTGCTGAGTAATCAGGGACAGCACTATTGCCCAAGCTTGTACCCCACAACTTAATTGCACTTCTTGCTCCTACAAGCACCAAAATATTTGTGAATATTCATTTCAGTGCCAAAAGCACACAGTTTGCTTGCTTATCAATGCAAAAGCTTGACTTCTGATTTTGAGTTTTCAATTAAAATGCCCTGGGATCAAATTTGGCCGAATACTATACACTGGCTTCCTGTCTTTCCATACTTTCACGTAAGAAAATGAAACATGAAAAGTGAGCTGTGCACCAAATGCAACATGATTTCAAAACAAACTACAATAACCGAGTGATTATGCCTCAGTTTCGCAATTTAAGAATATATACGTGAAGTCATAACAACTCAGCAGTTGCTTTGAGTTTTGATTTCCTGTATCAAATTTTAGTTACAAGAAACTTTTTAAAGTGAAAACATCAGCCCAAGACATGGTATCATTTATACAGCATTTTGAAGTTCTAAAACACCACATTTTTGTATACAAAATACAAACTGCTGGGCATTAAACTGGTGTCACTAGCAGCGTGAACAGCTTAGGAGAGGTGAGCTATAATAAAAAGTACTTACAAGAACCTCCACAAAAGGCACAGTAACAGAGACTGGTAAAGACACCTTCAAAGACTCGTTGGAAAGACCAAACATTTGGCAAGCTGTTGGCAACAGGAAACTAATAAACGTCAAGCTATCCAAGGTTGGCTTTATAAGACGCGTATATTTTTCAACTTGAGTAAACCTCGCCTCACGCAGTGTATTGCATGCAACAGCACAAGAAACTTGAATAACAACATTTCCAGTGATTTTAGATGCATTTGTCATCCAATCCCTGTAAAAACTTTCCTTGCTGTGGTCGCTGCTCACTAGAGACGCAACGAAGCCAGAGTTCTTCCACTGGGACAGAAGAATCACAACCAGAAACAGCAAGTGGTTGTAGAGAAGAACAAGGTATATAGTTCCCAACGTCACAACAACAGCAGATATGATGAAGCCTGGAAAATATTGGTAAAGACAAAAACACATAATCAATCCTCATTCAGAATATTCACATAAGCCTAGAGACCTGTCCCCATCAGGGCAACCATTTCTATTGCCAAAAAACATGGTCTGGAAAAGGACGAGTTAATGTTGCATGACAAAATCCTTAAATTCAAATGCATTTCTATTCAATACATAAAATGACAAGTTGTGACAAGCAACTTGTGAGCTTGGCCTCAAGCACTAATGAACTGTCAGTCAATTCAAGGCCTGAGAAAAAAATGAATTTGACTAAGGAACAATTTGAGACCAGTTTCATAATGGAGTGCAGTCTAAAACAAATCTATTTTTTTAAATAGAAGGATAGTTGATAGCTACAATGGTTCACTGTTTCAGCAAGTATTTCTTTGTGGGTTTTCAGCATGTTTCCACTTAGAAGTTATCTCCAGCTCCCACAGATAAGCTTCAGTTGCCAAGTTAATCAGAGGAAATTTTATGAACATGCAGCGTACGACTACACCACCTTAAGTTGGTGAATGACACGTTGTGAGCTTGTTAGTGATATCTATTTAGTTGTAAGTTTACGACAAAATAAATGTCATGTTAGCTGATCAGTTTTAAAAGTAATTCTACTACATGTTCATAATAAATGGGTACTTTATAAGATGAGATCACAACAACTTTCAAATGGGGGCTACTGATGCCATAGACAGTACCATAGTATTCATGTTCACAGGCACCCCATATGATGGAAGCTTTTAGGCAAACTAAGTCTCACACTAATTAAACAAAAACAGTCATAATGTTATAAGCATGACGTCATATCCCCTGGCAGTGTAAAATTAGCCAGCTGCTGATTTGGGCTACTGAACAAAAAACGTTTGATTGAAGGAATATTAGATCAAGCTGGGATGAGTCAAAGACATCAACAGCCTCCTAAATTGTCCTTCTATGCATAAAAAGTACTTATAGCAACATGACGTTCAATGATTAAATCAGTGTGAGGCATAATTCATTAAAAAGCTTATGGCGTTGCCTATGGGATAAGCACTGCCTAAACTGAGCCAGTTGAGACTGTGGTTCTGTCCACTGATGAGAGTGTGTCAGTGTGTGAATATGCATGTGGCGCTCTAGACAATACCAAGTTCTTAAACAGAGCTGAAGGGCCATCGAAGGCCTTGCCACTGATTGGTGAAATGGGCATAAAACAAAAGAATGGAAGGAAAACTGTTAATACAAACCAAATCAAATTCCCCTGACATATCCTAACAATTATATTTTGTGTGATATGTATGACGTAACTCTACACTTTCACTATTAAGTATACGCCTGTATACGGACTTCTGGCCTAGCGCCGCCTAGGGTATGCGCACAAGCATGTATTACCAATTTGGCGATGACAGCCTAGAACTGCATAAACTGACAATCCTTATTAAACCAATAATTGGCGTGTACTTGTCCAAAAAGTCCAGCTTGCGCTGGCAGAAACTGGATGAAGAAGATTACCTATAGCAAACAGGAAACCCCAGAGAATCATCCATGCCATTCCATCACAAGGTAAACCGAGATATTTTAGCACAAGGGCGTCGTTAGCAACAGTTAAAATGCCATCCATGACGAAAAGTGGAGGCACACGTAACATAACATCAAGCAAAATTATCCTGATGTCGTCCCGGTTAGACGCACCACTCATGACTATTGCTGACACTGACAGTTCCGTTTTCGATTTTCCATCAACACCTGATTACCGGAAATAGCCTTATGCGCATACTCGAAACCGGAGACGGGTTCCACAAACGCTAGAATCCTGCAAAATTATAAAATCATGTATAATTACACGTGATATTGCTATCCGTTGAAAGTATCACACCTGACCAAACTAACTGTAGTAGCAAAATGTTTGTTGCTACAGAACTTAGCCTGGCTACTCGTTCTTTCGCAGCGTCCTCACGTGGCCACTGATGGTATTATGACCGGGCCAGTTAGTTGCACTGGAAGGTGTATACATCTGCATCCAGAATGAGTGATCCTCAAAAGCCGCACGTCAAAACTTCCAAAATGAGCGGCTTTACAGAATAAACCAGCTCGAGAGCTCCTCGACTTCTCTGTGTAAAAATTCTTGCTGGAGTTCACTCGAAAATGAAGATAAATCTTTCATGGACATACAAGGAAGTCACGCCCATTTCTAAAGATAGGCAGGAAATTTCATCGCTCGTCCTTCTGAGCGGCTTGTACCAGGATCAAAGAGAGCGCGGCGCCGGAATCAGGTACAATTGTGATGACCGCAATGCCCGATACGAGCAAGACCCAATTAAATGTAATTATCCGACCCGGCATAAACTGTATTGAAACAGTTATGACTGTGCATTGGCGAATTTTCAAAATGCATTAACCACTAATTTTCGTTATAAACGAACACCGGTATTCAGCTGAAAAAAACAACCAAGCGCGGTTTTCGATTTTTAAAAACCGATGAACTAATAATCTAAAAACTTACAACGTACCCGCCGTTGGGTACTATTGAAGAGATAAACTACCGCGCGTATTGATATACTCGGTGGATATACAAACGCTGATGAGAGTTAACATTATCTCATGGATTCATTTTTAAATATTCTTTCAATCTCGTTTAGCCATATTTTTTACCAGGAAACAGTTGTTGTGCCCACTTAGCATTTTTTATTACTGACAAAGAGCTAGAATAGCTATATAGTCAGTGCCACCGAAATTGTCTAGAGATTCCAAATCTTCAGTTTGGTTATCACCATATTTGCACTTTGCATATATTTATGATTGGAGTTCTAATAAAGATTAAACTTTAATGACACGTGAAATGTTTATTGTACCTGTAATGTACAGTTTAGGGATGGACTCACAATGAACTTAACTAATTAGGTTTAGCTGGCGATCAAAATCCTACCGCTGTTGTGGTACTCAAGTTTAAAAGTTAGATAAAAAGTTATCAACCCGTTTCCGGTAAGAAAAAAAAAGTGGGCAGAAGCATTAAAAATTAAATATAGAAAACCAATATGAAGGTTATCGTTCCTTTGGGAAGTGGCCCTTTGCGAAGATAAACACAAGTTAACCTTTTTAGTCATTTCGTAATATTTATAATGTACCAAGTTAAAATTACTCTCCAGAGTTGCAGGCTAAAACTCTGCAAATGTCAGAGAAAACCAAAATGGGGATACTAACAACAACCATTGTTGAGACAGTAATGCTAGCAATTACCTTTCCACTTCATTAGCTCAGATCTACATCAATACAAAGGGCGTGCTGAATAGGCATCGTAAAAGTTGTCTGGGGCTTAGGAAATCAGAGCGGTCACCAGTGAAGTCCAAATTCCGATAAAATGCTTATTAACAAACGGAGAAAACACGACACCTCGGTTACCATTGTTTATTCATTGTTGATGAAAACCTCTACCCGGTGTCGAAAGTAGTTCCACCCGGGTTTCAGCAATCCTAATTGAAGCCTGGGAGATGATATTAGCCTGCTTAATTTGTTATCATACGGGACAAAAGACTGTGCTGGGCAGTTAACGGGAGCCAGATGTTATCGCACGCTTGATGCACCCCGGCCTCACGTCTGGAAAAATTGCTGAACGACACAACGCCGTCATGGCATCACCGAGGAACGGATCCCAGCGGCCCGTTATCTTAATAAAGTCGCACGCTCGGCGTAGCTTACCCGATAGCCTAAGCGTGAACGCCAGCCTTTCTTAGACTCAGAATTCGGTGGGTAGGCCTTCACCAGTACTGAATCTTTTGCAATTTTCAGTTTTCTTAACTCTTCAAAATCTTGTTTGTGTATGATTTTGCACACAAACTCAAACGATCGACCTCGTTTCATTACAGCAGACTTTTGGTGCTAGTTGTGAGAGCCAGTAGTTCTTGAAAATTGCAGATTCTGTGGTTGCACGCTAAAACCGAACGCGTATGAACACTGGCAAACCCAGAGTGGGTTGGTAATCCGTTTGGACAGAATATATTTTTTAACTTCTGTTGTAGTTGGGCGATTTTGGTGATTCAAAAACAAAACATGGTCAGCATTTGACAAGGAATTCAGAAATGCTATTGGTTAATGTTCAAACATTATATAATTTTACTTTCACTTTTAGCAGCACAGCCCGGAGTCAGGCTAGATACGATCTGATCGGAGATTGAACAAAAGAGAGCCGGCCCTCCAACCATAAATGCTAGAATGGGAGTTAATCAGTCGTGTAAGATATTGGCTACAAGGGTGATCTTCCTAACTTGTTGTTGGGCTATAGAATCGAACAAGTTGGGAGCAACGGGAAAACGCCGTAATGCAGGAAATAAACGAATGTTCTGTTTCGTTATGACGAGACTCTCGAACGCTCACGAACTATGGTGATCTCAGCACATATAGTCTATTATTAAAAGTGACAATAAATACTTAGGAATCTCTTATTAAGCTGAATCACAATTGTTGGGCTACCGTGTGTCGCAAAAATTGAAAAACGTATCATCTGAAAACGTTTTCACGGAACCAAAACGTACACCGTGGTGAAAACATACTACAAAACCCCGCAGTTCCCCGAGAAACCAGAAGAATACTGAAATGCACAAATAAGCTGGCCTGGTCCGTCGTGAGACCAAAAGTACACTTTGCAAAGTATCTGAATTGACAACTATTCCCTACACTTTTTGATCACCGGGTTTATTTTATGTCTCATTGCCCGCGCATTGATAAAAACTTGAGCACATTCAGTCAAACAAGATACACTCGCAGAACACATGCCTTGGGTTGCTGTGGGGAAAGCACTTTAGTTGACGACTATAGTGACTGTTTTGTAATAAATGCATGGCCATCAGTGATACAGCAACCCTAAGTTCAGTCCTCAGACATAGTAGCCCTCAAATGTGTCTTCACACGCCTGCCTGATCTCTCTGTTTCACAGGAACCCGCATTATAGGGGATACACATCCTATCACTGTCAGCTCCCTGACTTTTGGGAAAATGTCACTGTCCGAGTGCGGGGTAGAGTGTGGAACGCAACTTAAAGGCGAAGGCAACCTTTTTCCATTTCATTTTGAGCTAAAATAAGGTTGGTTGGTTATCCTAGACATATTTCCCACTTAATTACAGCTTTTCGTAATTTTATAAATTACTCGTCCGCTACTCCGGAAGTGACGTTTTAGGAGGCAAGCGTTTCCCGCCACTTGGTTTGGCGTTGACTTTACCGTGCGAATCTGTTCTATTCTACTTTTGTTTTGTGCTGTTTTTCAACAATTGTCGCCACCACTTTCCATCGGCGAGTATTCTGCGGCAAGATAGGTTAGTAGAGAACTCAACTACGTTGGATTTAGGGATTGTTTAGTGTGTTGTAAGCTGAAAGTGGCTGGAGTCGGTGACCCGTATCACACTGACAGGAGTGTGAGTGACGGAGACCTTGTTCACAGCAGTGGTGACGAGGAATTTTTTCAAGGACATTCAGTGGGTGGGTACATGTTTGAGCCCGAGTACAACCAGGCAGAGTACGCACAGGCACAGGCAGCTGTTGAGAGAAACGAGGCGGCTACTGAGGACAGACGTGGTGACACATCTTGGTGCACATGCACTGTGTGCGTTGTTATGCCTACCTCAATGGAATGCTTGTGCTGTTCAGAGTTCGACGAGGCCAAGCCACTACTGGATATGGTTAAGTGGACCTCCGGCATACCACGGACAGAGGAACAACTGTCCCACTTGCCAGAGTGTCCCGCGACACACTCCCACTGGATGGTGACCTGAGCACCCAAACTGCTTACACCGTGTCGTGTGACTCCCTCGCCACACACCTGGCACCTTCTAAATAGCGCCAACACTTTAGACAAGTCCACAATAAACTTATCAAAGTTTGGCTCACCGATCTGTTCACTGGACGACGAACTGTCCTCTTCACTGGGTGTCGAACTGAGCCTGTAATCACTCCCACTACTCAATATCGCTGCAGGGCTGCTTAGAGGCTCTGGGCTGGAGAAAACAGCACAGGGCGAATCACTACTGGTTCCAGGAATTGCACGCTCTGGGGTACGTTCGGAGGCACGGGTGACAGTAGATGAAGTGCCTCCACTGGCTCCAGTCACTGTACTGGCCACAGCTCGCGAGGCTTCTCGCTTCAAAAACGCACTTCTCGGGGGTGGCGACGGGGCACTGCCGGGAATCAACACAGACGGAATGGCATCCTTCTTCAAGCGTTGTTTCGCGGGGACCTTCATCAGTTCAGCGTACAAATCCCTTTCGTAATCGGACGGCAGAAAGTGCTTGCCACACACACGGTAATTCTCCACTGCTTTGTACGTTGCGTGGACGGGTAACGCTGCGTTCTTCACACGAACGAGCCAAGTACGGCGAAGTGTGTCATCCATCGGAAAGCGATGCAAAGGCACTCCCAAAGCGCGCGTGAGCCGATAATTACTACATCCCGGTACGCAGCAACAGTGTGGCATGTTGACTGACTAGTAAATGAAAGCGAACGACGACGGAACTTAACACAACCGAGGTAGAACAATGACTGACTCGGCAGCTCTCACAGTCAGACTATGTGAAAAGAAATTGGCGGGAAGCGCTTGCCTCCTAAAACGTCACTTCCGGAGTAGCGGACGAGTAATTAATAAAATTACGAAAAGCTGTAATTAAGTGGAAAATATGTCTAGGATAACCAACCAACCTTATTTTAGCTCAAAATGACATGGAAAAAGGTTGCCTTCGCCTTTAAGCTCAAATTTTTGAGCATTTCAGAAAGACCGCCGGTGTCGGAGCTCTCGCTGAAAAAATAGCAAAAGATATTGATACTTTTTATGGTTCTGCTATTGCCGTAGGGCAATTGTAGGCCTAATTGAAGACACAACTCAAAGGGAGTCAGTCACCTTCAGGGAATCTGGTGATTGCAAGTGTATGCCCTCATGCATCCGATCCCCCAGTGAGCCCAAGTCTGCATACCTCATCCTGCTTAAGGCACAAGAAATGACAGCTTCCACCTGCCAAGCTGTTGTCTTCCGAAAACCTGGTGGTCAACTGTTGTGATCGACTAGAGGTTGTCTGTGAAGGGTAGTTCCACCTAGACTGTAGTGACATAGATTTTGCGGGTAATACATCTGATAAAGAGCCAAGTGGAAAACTCCGAAAATAATTTCTATTTCGTTTTCATGATACACAAGCAGCAAAGTTAGAAAACCGACATTATGTACAAAATGTGTTGAATTATAATTCATTACCTGCAGGAACGTTAGCCCTCTACTTCTGGTGTATGGACAGCCCGCGAGCAAATTGAATAACGAATGCAATGTTCTAACTCTAACTGTTGTGTCAATGACTACTTTTAAGCCTCAACAATGTCAGCCTCTCGTTTTTCGTTGCAGCTTAGGACTAAGTCACTTGAGGTTGTCAAGTCAAATCAAAAACGCAGAAACAAGCGCAACATATGATTTGACCCGTTCATCCTGTCCTTAAACCTTTCGCTTTTGTCAACAGGACCAATTTGTATCTCTTGCAATTTTCCGAATAGTCCCAGTCTGAACACTTCAAACCTGAAGTTGTAACAACACCAAATACACGCCTATGGCATGCGTTTCATCAGGTGGGCCCGGCATTCTACGGACATTCCCGATATAAAGACGGCAATGACGCTTGCGGGTAGAAAACACGGAGGCGGTCAGTGCTGAGGACAGAACTAGGCTCGTCCTTAGGAGGCCTCAGTATTGAACACCGCGCAAGTCCCGCAAAGCTGAGAAAGTACAGCCTACCTGCAATTTCTGGTACTGGTTCGCGAATGGGGTCACCTTGTCAATAGTGCTATCCCCCTGGGTACTTAAAACGGACTCACGACCAAACCACAGCACCCGCCACAACGGCCGTTACCATGCCGGCAAAGGACCCAACGAGTTGATCGTTTTTTAAATATACACATTACATGTACACAATATTTCCAATGCGTAAGACAATTTTATTATAGGGGCCTACACCAGTCAAATTTAAGTTACAAACGTACGTGTGGACTGTAGGCCTAATAGCATGTCAAAGCATGGTAGATGAGGTAAAAGCGTTGCACCTCGATTCACCTGTCAGTGAATATCAGGGTTGCAATACCACAAAATTGTTTCCTAATCATATCAAAACATTTCTTAGAGTATGAAGACGTTAATGTAAATAAATCAGCTGTAGATATTTGCTTTTTACGTGGTGGACAACTAAAGTGCTTGGCTACTTCAGAAGTGTCGATGGAAGCGCTCTCACAAACTGAACACCGTGCGATCATTTGCCGATGAGTCACGCAAACTCGAAATGATTACTGCAAATAAATCACGTAGCTTACAGTGCAAAGAAATTATATTTTCAGAGTGAACCTCTCAGTTTCTTCGGGGCGGGTTACTTGGGGCTTACGCACGCTGGCGGTGCCATTTTCTTTTTGTCGGTGACGGTTTTTTTTTCTTTTAATTTTTATATATTGATTCTGTCCCAAGGGGTTCACCCCCTGAACCCCCCCCGCCCGTAGATCGGCCATGAACTGATTGAAACACTGTCTGAGCAAGCTAGGCTCGATGGGCGGGCTTTTCAAAGCATGTACGCCCCCCCCCCC
>NMRA01000171.1:24404-91815 GCA_002633005.1 Phoronis australis
TCTTCTATGTAGCACTGTTTCCAAAGATATTATACTTTACCTTATATACTAGGCTTGGGACGACGACTGTTGACCCGACTCAGCACGGCATGCTAACCTTGCATACTGCGTCCTCTTCAGAACTTGAGCGTAACTAATGTTCCACCTGGCGGTCGTGTGGTAAAGCCAAGGATGGATGGACTTCGTCGTCGTTTACAACCAAGTCCAACAAAAAGCGACAGAGAATCACCACCTGTCCACGAAGGAAATGAAGAGAAAGCGGAAATGCCCGTGGTGAAACCTGGAACGTATTGGCTAACTCGTATCGTTCTCCTTCGATACTTAGCATTTATTTATTGTGAGTCCAAGCCCAAGGTCTTGTCCCGATCACGTCTCTCTGTCACTGCTCGTGACATCAGACACGTAACTGTCTGTACAGTAGCCTACTGTCACCAACTGATTCGTCCGAATCCGTTCGGTGGCATGTTGGATGGGTGAAGGTTGCTTTTGAACCATCATTGTTCAGACCTAATCATGGTCATCCATGTTACTCTCTGTAACTCGGGGATAATCGGGATTTATTTTTTGTACATTCCTGCACTCCTGCAGTATCAGAAGGGATTCATTGCTCAGTAGGCCTACCTAGTAATTCATGGCTTGCTTCTCTCACTCTAAGACAGCAGAGCCAGAAAGAGGCAGCCCTCCTTGTGACAGTCAGTTGAACTGTATCAGACAGCGGATCACGACCAGAGCAGGTGATCTGATGGTGCACTTATTGTGTTTGAATTTGAAATTACCCTTTATCCCAGATTGTCTATGTATGAACTTGGTTAAGTTCACTAAATTAATCACACTCACATTCATAAAAGATTGCTTTACACTGCAGCAAATGACATGGTATTAAAATAATTAAAAATCTAACCAATCTTGCTTTTTTCAATTGTTGTCAATGTTATTCACCGTACAATTCTATATAATACCTTGGTCGTCGATTTTATCCTCATTCTCAGTCATGAAGGAAGGTTACTGTGACGATGAATTCGGTTGAATTCAGTTTTTGCGCAACCACCGTGACGATGTATTCTGGGCAGGTCCGGGTTTGTCGGAATACTTTTTGTTTGCACTGTTGCTGGCTAGGGATGAGATTTCCCCATTTGCAGAGCAGTGGTCATTCAGATGGGGCTTGGTTATGAAATCTTCTCGACAACCATGGTGAGAAAGGTGTAAGAGTAGACATCAAGGACTTTCTATACTTACAGTACACACCAAAAGTATTCAGACAAAAATGACCCAGAATTCCCGGTCATGACGTCTGAGTGAAAGCTGAACTTTGGCCAGAATAGTCCTCACTCACAAGCTCACAATGAAGAGGATTTAATGAGGAAGCTGGAAAGATGGCTATTAAGTCATTCTATAATTAGAATTTTGCCTCTATAATAGTCACTACCTGTCATTTTTGCTGTAA
This sequence comes from Phoronis australis, assembly GCA_002633005.1. NCBI lineage: Eukaryota > Metazoa > Phoronida > Phoronidae > Phoronis > Phoronis australis. The sequence continues at coordinate 25,849 of NMRA01000171.1, forward strand.
ACATGATTCCCCGTAATCACAGGGAAATGGTATTTTATCTGATTCTCTAGTTTGTCGTAGTTTACAAGTACCTGTTGGCTGCTGGATCATAAAATTATTGTTCGGTAATAGCCATTTATAGGGGTACCAGCTTTTGAGAACCAGTTTGATGCCGTTATTCAGTGGAGAAAACTGGTTATCAAAATGTGGGACATATGGAAATGACTGATACCTACATGTCTTCAATTGCATGACCTGACCGGGTAATTTGCAAGCAGCCAGGTTAATATACTTTTCTACTTTCACGATTTCATGATGAAGATCCTTTTACAGTGTTGAAGTCTGCTGATACCAACTCTACTTATTTTACAGTTGTTGCTTTCCTGGTTGGCTTGCATCAAAATGAGGCTCTAATTGGAAGTAATGGTCTCCTTCCTGCACAGACGCATATGAGTGCCATCAGGTCACATGCAGGTACAACTCGTGAACTCATTTTTTCAAGAAAACTAGATGTCACTTTTTGAAGCAAGATATAAGTTTGTTTTAAAAAACTTTAGACAACTTTGTGTTTTCGACAATTTTTTATGTACCTGCATATATGTGTAGGTGGTTGCATAGGGTTGTCACTCTGTCCGGGTGTCTGCTTCGTATCTCAAAAAACCCTGGTCAGGTTTTGATGAAATTTGGAACATGGGAGTAGGACATGGCTAGAACAGTTCATGCCACTTTTCAAGCTGTCTTGCCCCTTGGGGTAAGCGGGGTGTTGCCGGGTTTTTCAGTATTTTTAGAGGAAGAACATTTCTTGATGATATCTAAAGATTCGATCGACAGATTTCAGTGAAACTTAACACAGAATTATCTGATGTCACCGCGCCAGCACTATTAAATGTTTGGTGTAATTTGACTACTGCAGCGCCTCCTAGTGGCCATTTTGTTCTTGACAAGAGGCTTTTCAAAGTGTTTTTGGTCAAGGAGCATTTCCGAATAACTTCTTGAGAACTGATAAACAGATTTTAAGGAACTTGATGCAGAGGTATATGATGTCAATGTTCTGGAACTGTTGAATTTTCGGGCAGGTTTGACCACTGCAGTACATTTCGTTCTCAACTGGGGCCTTTCCAAGTGTTGTTTGAGAGAAGAAAGTTTTCAGATGAAATCTAGAGAACCGGCTGCCGAATTTCTGTGAAACTTGACGCATACGTATATGATGTCAGTGTGCCAGCCCCTTCAATTTTTTGTTAATTTTATTACTGCAGCAGCTCGGGAGTGGCTATTTCGGTGAAGAGCCTGTTGTGGATGATATCTAAAGAACCAATTGAGGAATTTCAAAAGTCCATCCTAACATTGTTTACAAGACATAACATAAAGGAAATTTTTTCAGATTTTTTATCTTGAACAACAAAGATATCAGCCTTCAGAAACATACTTTGGATGGGGTGCTGCTTGAAAAGGGAGTTTGATGGCTGTTATCTCTGATGTTTAAATTTATTAAAAATTTGAGACACGCTTCCTGTTCTTGGAGGATTCAGAAAAGGTACTTTTTTGGGTCAAAAATGGAATGTTAACATGTTGTGAGGTGAAATGTGCAAAGAATATGCCAAGGTTGACAATTACTTGCTTTACTTAGTGCTCCTGAGGCTGAACTCGTTACAAAAAATGGCCGTAGTATTGAGAGGTTAAACTCCAGTCTGCAGTGTCTTAGTAATGACATTTACGCGTTCCCGTACTGAAATTATTGCTGTGCATACAAACAAACGCATTCCTTTTTAGAAATATCAGGTAGCAAAGAACTATGAACAAATTTATCTAGTATTTTCAACTGCATTTCGTACTTCTTGGTATTGAGGAAACTACTTCTTCAATAATATAGTTACAAAACACTTGCCAAGAGTGAGTAGCTTAGTAAATGAATTGAATCTGTGTTGCGTATTTTCCAGGTAACAGCTCCAAAGACCTGTTCAGTTTTGCCCCCACACTTCTTTGGCTATTTGACTTCGAACAAAATCTGAACTGGTTACTAAACTGTTTGGCTTTCACTGGGCTGGCTCTTTCTGCATTCGTCATGCTGTTTGGATGTGCTAATATGGTTGTCATGGCAACACTTTGGATACTTTATCATTCCATTGTCAATGTTGGACAGAGATGGTGAGGATTTTTTGATGAGTGAATACGCCACTGGTGACATAACGTTTGTGTAACGACTGGAAATTTTTGAATTTAGCAATTTCAATCATTTGTGTTTTAAATGCATTAAAAATCTTATTCACCAAAACTGGAGTAACAAAGTTTTGGCTCATGACATACTTTATGTTTTTGTGACCATTTCCAAAGCACAATTCTGTGCTTTGTTTGCTTGGGAATGTGTGCCTCATGTTCTTCTTACAAAGGCAACATACTCAAGTCTTTTTGATTATGAAAAAGAGCTGTCAAATCTGTATCGAAATTTTGTTTATTCACACCTGTGTTTTACATTTTAGGTACGGCTTTGGTGAGTATGCATGCATTATGTATGGTTGAAATCAAGAACACTTTGAAGTGTAAGTTCATACTTACTGATAACAAAATATAAGACAACCTTTAATAGTCAGTCTAAGGTTTATTGTCTATTGTTGGTGTTCACACACCATTATTTTTGTGGTGTGTAAGCTACAGACTGGTTGTTAAGCAGTCACAAATTAGGGGCATTATATGGCAAACAAATGGAGCATTATTCTGCAAAATTTTTATACAAAAAAGTGCTGATGAAAGCAGTCACTGCGGAATTTTTTTATTATTTGCTGCAATACAGTCAACGTCTAGAAATTGGAAAAAAAGAAATTTGGTGACTTTTTGTGAAAAACTTGACTTACCTTTATTTAGTCCTACTAGTTCAAATACCAGCTACTAACATGAACATGTCTGCTTCACCTTAAAGGATAAATCAACCCTTTTTGTTGTTACCTTTTCTAGAATAATCTTGAAGAGATATTTTTCTGTGTTATTTCCTGTGCCCAGTTGCATGAAACAGTCCTACATAGGGGCTCAACTAAGTTTTCTAAATCTTTTTCGTATTTCTTTCATTCTTTAAGCACAGATGTAATGTTTTTCTATTTTTGTCTTTGTTATGAGCTCTTCTTTGACTAATGGCATTTTCAAATAATATAACTTAAAACTGCTCCCTTAATTTTATTAAAATAATTAGGGACTTTAAATTGGGCGTGTTGCATGTAAAGATCCCTACTTCTTTTCAATATTATTGGGAATTCAGTGTAGAGTTCACTCTCGATTTGTATCAAAGCCAAAAATTGGCATAGTAATGATACTCAGACAGCGTAAGATAAGACAGTCAGTGTTTCCACAAGCCCGCAAATACACAGAAGATTTAGGGAACTTAGCCGAGTCCCTATTTGGGACTGTTTCGTGCATCCGGGCTTTGCTGTCCTGGTGGGTAGTTACTGACTGTAAACGGCAAGGCAAGTGACTGATATTCATTTCTATTGAGCAAATACAAATGGCCAACACAGATTGTGATCAATAGCGGGTCTGACATTGTGCGCACTCAATAGAAGTTAAGTGTGTAGAACATAGATACAGGCCTTTTGAGGGTCTGTTTTCCTTACTATCTGTTTTTATGTGAATAGGATTAAGACGTGCCAGGGGTTCATTCTGAATTTCAAAAATCAGGTGTCCAAAACGGGTCCCTCGATTTCTCAAGGCTTCTATGAACAATAATGCATGATAGCATTTTTATGACCCCAAGTCAAATTGCTGGTATAGTGTAGAGACACGGTTCCGCAATAAAGGTTTTCATATCATATATCATTTCTACACCAACTTTTTCATATTTACTCCTGTCAAGTTAAAAAAAGACGTTTATTTGTTTACTTTAATAGGTCTTCCAACTGCTGAACGACCTTGCTAGGATGTCTGAATTTAAGTCAGGGTGTCCATTTGGATGCCCTGAACACCTTGTTGAAAGCTTGAAGACACGTCAGTGGAACAGTAGTTGATTGTCTGCATTTTCAGTGAGGTTACATTAAAGGCAGTTGATCTAACTTTGTGTTGTTTTAGGTTGGGAATCACAGCTGCTAGAGTCTGGCTTCCTAGCTATATTTCTGTGTCCAGTGCTTTCATTTCGCCGTGTTCCTCCAAAAACAGCTACACCCTGGGTGGTCATATGGGGCTACAGGTGGCTAATATTCAGGATAATGTTCGGAGCTGTGAGTGGAACAACACATAGTTTGGCTGTGCTAAATTTTGTAATGATTTTCTATCTCACTTTAAAGTCTATCGTATCATACGGTTCAATCTCATCAATTTAGGGTACAATATGGTGGACATTTGAAATTTAATTTCCCAATTTTTTCATAAATGATATGTAGCATCAAATTAATTCATACCATATTAAAATTCTGCACCACAGTTACCGTCAGAAAATATTTTGAAAATTGTGGGCATTCACAACAATGTTAGAGGATTCTGAAAATGAAATCACAGTAATTTTGGCAATAATTTTAGTCCGAAATTGGAAAGATTTTAGCGTGTATACAATTATATCAGTGAGGTTATATTTGGAAATAAAATGTAGCATTGTGGATTGTGTATAATTTTGTGAACAGTACGTACTTACTACTACTTGTAAGGTTTTACCAAATGTGCAATACACAATATTGATCAAAATGTGGTTGTGCCATTGTTCAAGTCGGCATGTTGATTTGTCTTCCATTCCATCCGAGTTGTGGGAGTTATCAGTTATGAATATTCTTCATTTAAAATTACATTCCACGATTTAGTTGGCAAAAATTAATAATCAACTTAGGCATTTTACTCTAAAAATCAGTCTCACAATATTCCTTTTGCCGTGATAAAATTGTATTTGTGATGCCAACTCGAATCATCAACGGGTCAAGAAAACGTTTCAGAGTTTATTAGGATTGGCCAACTCTAGATCAAGAAAGCACTTCAGAGTTTATTGGAGTTAGCCAACCCTAAAATTGCCAATTCGAAAATGGCACTTTACCTGTGGCTTGAGTTTCTCAATGAAATGAAATCAAATCATGATAAGTAATATTGCGAGGCTGATTTTCATGAGAGTAAAAGGCATATATTGGATTTTGGCATTTTAGCCAGTAAAACGGAATGAAATGCAGCCTTATTTAATGTAATAACCATCAGCAAATATCTACAAACCAAGTTCAATTATGTAGCTATCCTCCTTCATCAACTAATATCTACTCCCAGGTTCAATTATGTAGCCATTCTCCTCCATCAGCTAATATCTACAGCCCAAGTTCAATTATGTAGCCATCCTCTTGCCATAAGATTGGTAGTCATATTGATATCACTTCTGATCCGAGTAAAATGGAATTTTAGGCCACTTGTATTGCTGTTAGTGGTCCGATTCAAAGGTTATGTTTTTGAAATTGAAAGTTGACCGCAAAATCATGTGCATTTTTTGATTTCTGATTCCACCTGTTTTGATAGATATGAATCTACGCTATTATTGCTTTCAAATTCTTATTGACAGGGCTTGATCAAGATACGGGGAGACCAGTGCTGGTTGGACTTAACATGTATGCATTATCATTATCAGGTTTGTTTTCATTTGAACTATCATCACTGCACATTGTTTTGGACTCTTCCTAGTGACGGCATCATGGTTTTTTAGGACCCACACTCAGCATTCATAATGTGCAAGAGCTTTTAATTCCGTGGAAAGGATTTTATCTGACCTTTGCATGGAGTTTCTTGCACTTTTTGGGCTTAACTCCTATCACTAGATTTTTCATAATGCACATTTTAGAAAAAATTGAGCATATTATAGACTGCTTTTTATCATCCTACAATTTTAGCTATAATTGTTTTGTGTTTATACTGCAGTAAGTTACACTAACTTTTAATATTAAAATTAATCCAAAAAATTGTCAAGGTTCTCATTGGTAACTGAGCTTGCAAAGACCAGGTAGTTCATTGTAACTTGAGAACAGGCTTGGTGTCATGGCAGGTTGTTTTATGTGCTAAGCATGGTATCAAGCAATAAGAAAATGACACATCTTTCCAATCTCAATAAATCTCTTACCTACTGAGTTAGGGAGAGGTTGAGTTATGTTTTATAACAGTATGGCGTGTTTGAAATAATATTTTCTTTTATAGAAGGAGGTTTTATAGCAATGTTTCATATTTGGCAGAACCTCAGTTTACTCCTGCAGATAAATCCGATTGCATTGGGTCCATGGTCTAATCTGATTATTCAAAATTGAACTTGCACTTATTTTTGACATTTTCTTGCTCCTTTTTGTTGGAACTCAAGCTAAATGTCTTTTATTCTGTGCGTGAGTCTATTATAGTTATGCAGATGACAGTCTGACTCAATCTCATACCTAGATTCAAGCTAGGAACTTGCTTAAAAACTTGGCATTTCAGTAAAAACTTCAGGATTTGAATTAAGTATAAAGCTTCAAGTATAAAGCTTTATGCTAGTCTCATTCTTAGTGAAATACACAAGTCACATATTCATAAGTCTAAACTTGTTTTCTTTCAGACTCAACCTGTACCTAATCCCATCAGTTACTACTTACATCAGTCACCAGACTGGTTCCACAAGTTTGAGACGTTAACGAATCATTTTGTAGAGTTACCTGCTCCGTTTCTTCTGTTGCTCACTAGGAGGTGCCGCATGCTTGGTGGAGCTATACAAATAATGTTCCAGGTAATGTTTACAGCTAACCCGGCATGAGATCCGAATAGGCAAAAAACTCATGAAAATGCAAGACTGCGAAACACCGTTATGCATTACGAGTGAAACATTTTGGACTGGGATATTCAAAACCCATAGGGGTTAGAAAAACATTTATCTTCGTTTCCATGACCCTTTTCTTAAGCTGTGTTCACTTACACAGGCCAACTGGGACAGTTGTACTATGAAGAGCAGCATTCACTTAGAACTACTTTCACTCACCTTGCATGTCAATTTCCAAAAGCCAATTGTATGTGAACCACACTGATAATTTACAACCATCAGCAAAATTCTAAACCACTAGGCAGACTAGTTTACCCCTTCCAAGCTTGAACTGAGCAAGTGATCGTAGTAGCTTTCTTAGCTAGATTCTTGCATCTATGAAACTACCCTGGTTGCTTTGTTAAGTGGAACATTTGTAACAGAACTCAGTGTGGCCTACCTATTTTCTGTTGTTCCTAGAGAAGTATTCAAAACAGGTGCTGAACGATTGATGAAAAATTTGTCTTTCTCACAAAGTCCCTTCAAGTTGATTTCTCCTGGTCTTTCAATTTCGTACCAAAGTTGCTGTCATTTGTGAAAATCTGCTCCGCCCACCTATGGTCAGTACCTGTTCAGCAGTGAATATAGCTCTCAGAGATTGCCAAGTCTTATACACAGATGTGAAGCTGCAAAAGCCTCCGGTCATAAGCTCTCTGGCAGTCATTACCATCTGTTGGCGAAGAGCTTGACTTCAGTGCTAGTTTGAGAGATCAGGACAATTTGAATTGTTTTGAGAAAAAGAAGAATCTTTGAGGTTTGTTGAACACTTGTTTTGTATATATGTGAGTGATCTCGATACCGCTAAAGAATGCAGTGAAATTCGAGTCGGGGAGTGCTTCATGAAGAAAAGACTGAGGAAAACCTATAGTTGTGGTTGTGGCAATAGTTACTTACAGGGGTCCCAGATTTTAAGAACCAGTTTGATGCTTGTAATTTAGTGGAGGAAACTGGTTCTTAAAATGCGTGACCCCTATAAGTGGCCACTACCGTTGTTGTTTTGTTGTCAACAGGTTGTGCTCATCATCAGCGGCAATCTCAGCTTCCTCAACTGGCTCACTATACTACCTAGTCTGGCCTGTTTTGACGACGCAGCTCTTGCGTGGATGTTTTCATCAAAAAGAGGCTCTGCAAAACATCAAGTGGTTGAGATCCAAAGGCTGGACATCTGTGTGCAGAGGTCAACACGTGGTGGGTAGGAGGAGAATACGTGGCACAATATCCACTAGGTGGTGCTAATGAATTCAGGTCCTGTCTTTGACATCTAAATAGATTGAGAACAGAAAGCAGTTCATCAGCTTGGGGTGCATTCATGTGATGAGGAACCCTTGCTTGTCTTGCGACGCCTTGTGGATTTCCTGTACCCCATGGGGTTTTCTTATAATGATGATGCCATTTTATTGTGTTTGAAGTCCATACAATCTCATTGTCTTATAGTAAAACCTCACCAAACATTTTAGTCTCTTATGTTTTCAGATACACATCAAAATAATGCTATGCCACATTCAAGTTCTGTACCATCCCTACCTACGACAAAATTTTAAAAAATTTTGGGCATTCACGCGAATGTTAGAAGCCCTCGTAAAAAGTGTTATTTTGGCAATTGTTTTGTGGAAAACTGTTGTCAGAGATTTTCTCATAGGTGACTAAATAGGTTTTTAAAAATTTTTTGTTGTTATTTAGTAACATAGAAGTCTTTAGAAATCTTGTATTTCTTCACTTCCTGTAGATGCTGTTCTCTACATTTCACTGGAAAGTCACTTATTTTCCAGCTAGGTCCTCTTTTCACCAGCTGCTGTTCACGTACATGAGACCTTACAGTAAAGCAAGTGTCTCTATTGCAGGCCAATACATCCGCCGTGTGTCCAACTGGGGCCTGGCTGCTCTACTGGTCTACCTCAGTGTCCCTGTAGTGCACAACCTGTTATCTCCTAAACAAGCTATGAATACCTCATTTGAACCCCTCCGGATACTTAACACGTATGGTGCTTTTGGAAGGTGAGAGTCAAGTGAACAGTTCACCTATCTGAAATTCACTGTAATGGACTTTGTTTTACAATTAAAGGGATACTAAACCCAGTTTGGGTCTAATAGTAGATACTAACTACAACTTTCCCACCCATTTCAAGATTTTCAAGATTTACTGACAACTGATCTTTTGTTGACTCATTGTTTCTTGGTTTCATGTCTATTAACCTCCCCCCCCATTGTAGGCCTTGGTTTTTGTTTGATTGAAATGAGATTTGCACGTACCATATATCTTGTCTGTGGCTGGAGGCCTATTGCTTTCGATTGATATCGAATGCAAGGTGGGAGCCATTTTTGGGGTCCTTTGACGGATATTTCTGATTCTTGTTATATAAATAGATCTCTGATGTATGCTTTCTGCTTCTCATTTTATCTTCATCATACCAGCACTACCTTGGGGCCCTTTCAGAAACTTAGGCATGCTTTGGCCACATGACTAAGTCCTTTTCACTTACCTCCTAGCCTGAAGAGTAAATAAGTTCCGGGTCATAACTCGAACAGTTATTTCCTATGTGAGGGAAAATGTGCTAGGCATGTTTTGATGTCATGTAGAAGATGTTCACATGTGTGGTCTTGTCCAGTGAGCTGCATGGGGATGACTGACGACCAGCACAATGAAAATGGAATACTTTAATTTTTGTTTTGTTAGTTTTGTAGAGTTTATAGCTCAGTATGTGGTATAAATAGATTTTAACATGTCCTTGAGAATTATTTGCTGTATCTAGACTCCCCGAGTAGGATTTAGAGAAATTATCACTCGAGGGATGCCAGCCTCGTCGTATCAGGTATCCTGAATAGTGCTTCATTCTTTTTTTTCTTTATTCAGTGTAACAAAAGAGAGGACTGAGGTTATATTCCAAGGAACACTGAGCGACAAGCCATTGGACCCTGGTGCAATCTGGCAGGAGTATCAGTTCAAGTGTAAACCAGGGGATGTCAGTCGGCGGCCATGTTTGATCTCACCATATCACTACAGACTTGATTGGTTGATGTGGTTTGCAGCATTTCAAGTGAGCAGCTACATGTGTAGTGCTATAAGCCCTAACTCAACTGCAGAATTAAACATAACATGCTCTAATGTAATTTAAGATGGAGTTAAGTGGGAGTGCCAAATTTTGAGGCACACCTATTTTTAAAGAGGTCATCACAACAAAAATGACCAGACTGTGACTATAGGTTACTTGTTTTGTTTATATCCGTGGTGTACTGAATTTCATGACTTGTGACCAAATGATGACCTCTGGCTTGCTTCATTTGACCAGCTGTGACCAAGTTTGCTGGCCAGTTATTTATTTCAATACTGGATTCCAAGTTTGAACTTGTGATTGGCTTGATTAGTTATCAATCATGTTGCTCTGTACAGTTGAGTAATAGTGACCAAGGTTAAAGAATATTGTTTAAGCTTGGCTTTAGTGTTTGATTATTACTGAATAATGGTTGCCAGCAGTGGTTAATCGGTTTAATTATTTTAATGATTTATGTGTCTTATTTTTCCAGAATTATCAATACAATCCTTGGTTAGTGCATCTGGCAGCAAAGTTTCTTGTGAATGATCCAGCTACAATGTCACTTATTTCAACTAATCCTTTTGAAGGCAAAAGTCCTCCCAAGTAAGTTAACGTGCTGTCTATAACTGTCAGTGAATTATTAAGTATTCTGTAAATATCAGGTGCCTAGGGGGTCCTAACTATGCTAATGTATAGCCTAAACTAAACAACAGTGTTATTTTAACATAATCTACACTAAACAAAGTGCAGCTGTATTCACTGACAACTTGTAAATGTGAAAACAAAAAATTCTATAGGTAGGTGACCTTTGCACTAATGACGTACCTGGGGGGCTCACATAGCCTGCCGGCATTATGCAGTGTTATTGCCCAGCACCATGTCACGATACTTACTGGACATGGTTCAATGATTTGTGGCGGGTCATTTTTGACACAAAACTCGTTCTTAAAAACATTTGGTATTTTTCAACTGACTTCATTTTCACATTGTTGCTATGTGTTGTGGTTCTGACTAATTTGGCCTAGCAATCACAGAGATAAAGAATTAGCTTGCAAGTTCCACTTTAAAGCAAAAGCCACATAATACTGTTAATAGTGTTTATAATAGTATCTCAGAAATTTCGCGGGACTCTTTTTACAGTAATTATTTTTACTGATCAGTTGTATTTGGGACACAACAAATTAATGACACTGATGAGATCTGTTTGTTAATTGAATAGCATAGGCTGCTCTGGAATACTGCCAATGGTCAAGAGCAGACTGGCTTGGAATTTTAATTGGTTATTCAAACTGTGAACTCACAAATAAATTTTCCCAGTATTAGTCTTGTAAAATTTAATAGAACTTAGAATCCCAGTAAACTTGTGTTCCATGCAAAAAAATCCTAATAAAAATTTGCCTGAAAAATACAAGGATTACTTCACATGTGAACACTATTTTGCAGAAGCTCACGAATTAACATCCACTTGGCTTGTTCACAAAAATCCTTGTATCACCTCTGTACCTTGCAATAAACACAGGGAAATCCTTATGCACATCATGTGAAATTTAGTGGAAGTAATTCTGTTATTTTCCTGCTAATATTTTTGCATTGGGGACATGATTTACCTGGTATTCTGAATTCAACCAAATTTGCCTGAACTAATACCAGGAAATTTTGTTCATGAGTTATCACGGTTTGGTTACTCAGTTAAGAGTTGTACAGCATCGGTGCCTGCCAATGGGATCGACACAAATACTGGTATTATGGCAGTCAGCAGGATTCCTTGGGCACATGACTGTTTGTGGAATTACTCCAGTTAACTTTTTTTTCCTGAAATATTTACAGGACTTTGAAATACATGAGAACACAGCTAACTTTGCTAAAACTTCATGTCGTAACACCTGATATTTCAGGTCTGTATTCAGTTCATTTAGTCATGATTTTTTCATGGTATTGTTGCTACAGGTTTGTTCGAGCAGAGCATTATCGCTACTCGTACACAAAGCTAGGCAGTAAGAGTGCCGCTGAAGGCAAGTGGTGGACACGAAGGCGCCTTGGGAATTATCTGCCACCCGTGTCTCTGGATTCACTGCAAGACTTCATGAGACATATGGGATGGAGACTGCCTCGTTTGCCAGCATAAACATCTGGAGTGGGACACTGTGTACATTTATTTATTGGACAAACACAAAACTGCTACTTATAGATCTAATTCAAGCGGCAGACATTAAAATCCAAAGCGAGGCTCACTGCGATAAACAAAGCGAAAGTTGACATTGCCCGAGTTAAATGTCCGGTCTTTTGAGTCCCACCTGGATATTAAATCTTAAAAATGTGTCGACAATTAACTACAGCGACGTAGAAAAATACATTAGAAAACAAGTTAATGCACCAAAGAGTTGTCTGACGAAATGGTATAATTTTTTTTGAAAAACTATTTTAGAAACATGAAAAGTAAATATGACCTAATTGCGGCGATTGTAGTGTTACGGATTAGGTATTATGCTGAAGGCAGGGATACGTATCTTCTTGTAATTAAATTGTTGATAAAAATGCTTTCTACACGAACCAGGTCATCTGCTCGTATTGTTGACGAGTTGAACTGAGATATATTCGACAGTGGTGGCTCATCGCATTTTGCTGTCATGACGTGCAAGTAGTCACACCTGGTTTAATTTGTTGATCAAGAATATTAACATCAAGTATAGCCTGATCCTCGTGAGGTAGGGACTATATCGGGACTAACAGTTGATTTAAGTCATTGATCTTATAGAATAATTGGTGTTATTAAATATATTTTAATTAAAATAAAAACCAGGCTCGTAATTGAAAATATAAATTATTTGACCATCAATTCTGCTGTCTTAGTTTTAATAATTCTTACGTCTATTTCATGTATTAGGTTTCAAATATCAATCTGGACCAAGTTGAATTTTAAAATTAAATCACCTAATTCGTTTGTCCAAAGCATAACCTCGTTTTAGAACTCGATTCAGTTAACTGGACAGAGCAATCATAGTTATCATGTTTCCAGGAGTCTCTTCGTCTGAGGCCGCGGAACTGAGACGGACTAGGACTTCGCTGAGTGAGGGGAAAACTCTACCTCCTGATCACCATCAATAGCACCCCCGCCGATTGCAAGCTCTCATAGGCTCTGCCTCAGTTTAAAGTAGCATTTTATGCTCTTTCAAATTGTCACCTTTGTGGTTACAGGTGATTTGAACTTTGCATTGAAAGAAAAATAAATTTCAGTCACTAGGGGAATTTTTAGGCCTCGTGGGGGAATTTCAATATTTTTGAGAGGGAAATAGGCCCCTGTCCTTTTTGGAAAGAAAAATGCATCATGTTTCAAACCGTAGTCATGAGCCTGGTTGGCCGAAGATTCTCCGGTCATTGCTATCGATGCTTGACAACCGAGATGCGACAAAATATGATCTAAACTTTTCGAAAACATTTATAAATTTTACACGGATATATTTTCCTTCGTTGCGACGTATGGCAATGACCCAACGCTTCCGAATCTCAACGTCCCTAGGGATTGTAAAGCAGATGGTTGAGTGTCCGTATTTTTTCTAGCCGTTCGAGCAATGCGGCCCTACACTACTATGCCAGTAAGCGAACAGAGTTATTGTAGCGAGCCTTGTTTTGGAACGCGCCTCCTGTCGGCGTGAATTGGGTCTATGGCAATTCCTGAAGTCAGTGAAATCTGTTTTGGGGACGTTAATTTTTACATTCCCTTGAAACCTGTTTTATCAAAGGTAATTCTTCACTCATAGGCAATTCTTCATCTGTTTCTCATATAATCACCACTGATAACCTTTTTGCAAATGACGGAAATTTAACCAAATGTTGTTTTATACATTACATGTTTTCACAGTACAAAGCCAGCTTATAACAGACTAAAAAATTCTTTGATTTTGTATTTTTTGAAAAATTTTGTGCAATAAAAGTTGCCTAACTTGTCCATAATGTATAGGTGAAGAATTACCATATGCCCCATTGAAGCTAAGACACGTGATTGCAAGAATGGGAGTGTTTTTAAGAACAAAGCTTTGTATCTAGTGAGAGTCTGGTCGTGTAACTTCATATTTTAGTCATAGAATGTCGGAATGTTTTTGAGTGCTAATCATATTTAATGTCACTCTGACTGGAACTCCATAACATTGTTCACACATGCCATCTTCACCAAGCAATTTAGTGAAGTGTGTGCCAGCAAAATTACTAAATTATTGTTTCAGCTGATAAAGCAAACCTTTGTGGCAGTCGAAATACAAGGTCAAAAATCGATGACACTCAGGGTATTGTTTATCAAAAAAGCAAGAAAACATGATTTTACAAAAATGTGAAATGCCTTATGTTTTTCTTTGTTGTAAGAATCAAGTAGAATGCAGTTTTCAATTTGGGGCAAGTTTCTGTCAGTGGATCAAATGGAGTAAGTCTATTTCTGCAGGAATTATTGGCTTTGGCCGTTCTTTATGACCAGTTTCTTGTTTACATTGCAGCTGTCTGTTGGTGGTGGTGATGGAGAAATGTTGTTAAAAGTTGAAAATCTCCTGCTGTTTTCTGGCATCGTTACAGTGCTTGACTGTTTTGTTGGCTTTCTTTTGCTTTAAATAGTTGTTTTATTTTGGAATAAATCGTATAACACATCATGTATGTTACAATTTTTCTGTGTGGAAATTACAACACTTTACAATGTGCTGGAGCTTCACATTAGAGTCCCATGCAATGCCATTTTTGAAAACCATGGTTCATGTTCATGTTATAGGGTGGTAACTTTTTTAATTCATTGTTCCTATTAACTCAACATGAAGGAATGGAGTTCATTGATGGGTTCAGCTAGAAGATTGACCATCACTGACTTGATTTATTTAGTATTTTGAAATTGCAATTTTGGTTCTACCTATTTAGTGCTGTGCGTTTTCATTTTTGTTTTGAAAATAACTTGATTGTAACCACTCAAGCACAGAAATATTCAGACAAAACACCGTTCCCCTGACGTGATTTCTTAATTGTGTTGACATCAAAAAATAACGGTAATGACTATTATGGGAGCAAATTTTTAATCATAGAATGGCTTAGTCACCTTGTCATGTAAATTTCCTCTTAATGCATTTCCTTTTCTACTTCTGCCCATTCAGCTTGACAGGGAATTCTGGGTCATTGTGTTTGGACACTTGTGGCTTGTACTGTAAATCTGTAACTTTCGGGTCTGCAAATGGCCTATTAAAAATCGAGGAAGCAATTACTTGTGACACAATGTGACCATTTACAGGGTGGACAAAGGGAGTTTTTTGGACCTGCTTCTCTCCAAATCCTGATAAAGGAAGACCACAAGCAGCCACTTTTGCTGCTGGGGTGGGGGTGCAGTTCTATATTTACATGATACCTGACATCTCATTACTCACTGCGGTAAAAATGAGCGCAGTTCGCCAGACCAGAATGGTGGTTTATAAGAAATGAAATGTGTTCGTATTTTTTGAAAATGTAAGTAGAGAGATCTGTTGCCCTGGTGCTAATAAATACTATGCAACTCTTTTTGACATCTGAATTGTATTGAGAGCAGAGAACAGTTCGTGTGATTTACCCGAGTGCATTTCTGTGAGATCACGTGCCCAACCTGGCTTACGACGCCGAGTGAATTTCGAGTTACCATTGCAACCGCAACAAGCATTTCCTCGGCGCCCAAGAGATGGCAGTGTGTCCCGTGTCTGAACCCTAGTCTCCTGCACAGACCCTCGAGCCATCCGTGACGTCAGCTTGTGAGGCCCGGGAACCAGGTTAGTCTGAACCCGTGAACTGCATCCTGGTTCCAACTTGGGACGTCTGAGCGGTCTGAGCCAATTAATGTTCTGAACGTCTCAGGACCGGATCTTAACTAAGCTTCGCCCAAGAAAAAGGTTTTCACTTTTACCTAAACTTGTACATCGTTTTTTTTAAACTTTCAGACAAACATGTTCTGTGTGTATGGCGATTTTTCTTAAATACTTGCATTAAGTACGTCACTTAATCGCCGTCTTTGCAACACGAATTTCAGCATATCATACACTCGTTGACTTGCACGAGTGTTTGTTGTGCGATGGGCTTCATTTACAACACAATGTTAATATTAGAGGCTCCTACTCAACAGAATTTTTAATCGACACTTTCACAAGGAAATTAATTTTCTTGTATTCGTACACGGCGTCTCATTGGTGACTCATTCGAGGACCCGAATGGTACCGTAGGTCCTACTGACATTCTTCTGACGATTTTTTTCAAATTTCAATGTAACTCCATCTCGACGAAATCAAGCGTATAAAGTTTGACATATTTAGTCGTATTGGTTTAGTACTATTGTATTTCATGAAAACGTGACTTTATGTCCCGAACGCCGGCCAGCCAGCTACCTGTATGAGGGCTATATATCGTTCGAACTCCGAAGGCAAAGTGAACCCTTTCGTTTGGTGCTTCTGTTGTCGCACTTCGCAATTGTGCTTTAATAACTCACATGTGATAATGAATTCTCACTCCTGAAAGTTAAGGAAATTGTTATCAAAGCTTTTGAATTACGCATTAGCAAGCTGTTGGCACAGCTGAAATATGGTCCGTCGTTTAGAATCTTCCTGGCTTCTGTATACAGACTAAATGTTGCCGCTTGTATTGTAGTTCAATGCTATTAATGTATTTGACAATACAAGACATCATATCAGAATATTACAGAAGCCGTAATATTAAAAAAACGCTGTAACAATCAAATATTCACACTTCGTCTTTTGTACTCTTGTAGCCGAGAGCGGTGCAAACATTTTAAAAAATACCCCTTCCGCTTCTTTTTAAAAAGCGTTTTGAGTATTCGATTGTCACTAACGTCACCTGAAATTTCAAGGACGAGCCCATTTACACGGGCAGTAAAACTTTCAAACTGATTTTAATGACCCATAAACTTGTGAAGGTTGAAACTTAGGAAATGATTTCAAAAAAAAATAATAATTATGTCCTTCGGCTGCGAAGACTCTTAGCAAGAGATCCAGTAACCCATACAATACTCGGCATTGGATTTTCCTTTCATCGGACCTTCTTAAATCATATCATTATCCCAACCTGACTATTAAATTTAAAATAAAACTTTTCTAAACTACCGACCACTAAAATAAGTATTTTCTTGACAAAAGGCGATCATTGTGTTAATGTATTGCTGCACGATACTTCGGTGTGCACCCGGCTATAAACCTAAATCGACCATCGTAAAATGTAACAGCTCTTACCTGTCTAATGAATAAATTGTCATTTTCTCAGATTTTATTGCGCCTTATAATGTCCTATAAACGTAGAGCCTATTCACTTTTATCCAAGCAAGTCATTTCATAAAAACTCGCAAATGCTTACCTATTCTGATTTGTCAATAAATTGTTGATTGGTGAAAAAGTTAAGAGGTAACCGGTATGTTGATGACAATGCTGTTGTTGTGTTGTGAGACGAATCCGCTCCCCAGGCGAGAGAGGAATGGGTTGGAGCTTTTACTCCAGGTTCAACGAGTACACTTTATATATTTCACTAATTTGCAAATATTAATAAACTATAAATTGTAATGTTCTGCTTTGATAAAGGGGATCAGTGTCGAGAAAGGGTTGGGTATGTGCATTTGAATGGAGTGGGGCAAATGTCGTCGAGTCTAACCTTGTCAATAAGTGCTTAGTAATTGTTGAATAATTCACATTAGAACGTGAATGCTTTTTGGGGGCACAGCAGCAACAGAATGCATGTGTAGTAATTTAAGCATTGTGCAATCCTCATTTCTGCTTTGTGGTTTTAATTTTGTCATCACGGAACTCGGAGATCGCCTCTTGAAAACAAATCGATGCAATCTGGGCAGCGCTGATATTTAGGCAGTTTATTGAAGTTTCGAGTTTGTGAGTCGTTTCGTCTTCATTAGCAAGTCCGCAAATTACGTTAGGAAATACCCGAAACTATATATCACGCATTCGTTTCATTAATTGAAATTGCTAATATCCTACTTGCATGTGGTATTGATAAATGCTATTACAGCACATTGAAAAACTAATTAAGGGGTCAAAACTGAGTTTGTCATTAACAAATACATTTTCCTTAGTTTGCTAACTTGTGTGTTTACAGCACATTTTGTTAAATTATCCCAAAATTTTTGTAATTTAAAAATTTTTATTTTGACATTCTCCCATAGTCTAGTCTAAACATATTGTTCTGAGAGACTGCGGTAAAATTATCCACACCCGGCGCTCTTCCAGTAATGGAACTAGCTGTTGAAGGTCCCCAGCGCATCGAGCTATTTACAAGACGATAGCTAATTGGGCAATAATTAAATTAAGAAGAACGTGTTGCGCTAATTTGTGTCATTTTCCTGATGGCTAATCGTACTTTGTAATTAAGAGCCCGATGCTGTCGATTCCGAGTGTGCGTTTAGTGCCGTTCTAATTTTGTCGGCCTATCGAGTTTTGATGAAAAGTGAATTGTACGTGGGTCCCCTGAGCTGAGTTTAATTAAAATACTACCTCCGACGTTCGCTGCCTGGTTATCCAGTTAAAATTCCACAGCCTTCGAGATATGGTGCTTTCCGAAGACTTTGCTAAGTAATTCTGCAGTCATAAAATGTCGTAAAGACTTGTCAGTAGACCAAACGGAGTTTTACGAAGTTTTCTGCCGGAAATTGAGGAACACTTGTTGGGTAGTTCTAGCAATTAGTATGCTCAATTTTTCAGCGTATCAATTATTGATTTGACATGCATTGCCTTTATCGATTGTGGTGTGCCCTCAACCAAATGTGAATCTACATTTTACCTTTAGTTGGAAAAATAAAGGGACTTCCCTTATAGTTATTCCCATCTCATTCTTGAGCTATAATACAACACTACTGAAAATTACAGAATTCGTGTAAATTACACGAACTGAGAACACGTGAAAAACATCGAATGTCGAGATGAAAAAGCGTTTTTATTCTTTATGCACTGGTTGGGTGCGTTCACGAAAGAATGCAGTATTCTGAAGTATGCATTAAATTACCAGCCAGGCCACGTTTTCCAAATAGATTGCACCTCTAATTACAATTGCATAAAGTGGTCGAAATTGAGCGATACTCATCAATAAACGTAACAAGTTGCGTTACAAACAAACCTTTAATATATCTTCAATGTGTTTATAATGAGGCGTCGTCTGCATCATCCGTCCAATTTCCTCAAGACTGTTTTGTCCAATCTCCGCCCAATCTAGTCCTGGCCAATCCTCGAACAGCCAGACTAGAATACACTTCGTCGGCGTGGTCGGCTGATCAAAGGCATACTCACAAAGCTTATCGGTGATCGGTAATTTGAACAAAATTGTCAATTTAATTGTGTTGAGGTAACTCCATTGAGCTGACTATGGGCAAGCGAATGTGTGGTATTACGGCTAAATACCTAGTATCAGATTAACTTTGTGAGGAGATGTTATGTTTATTCATAACGTTTATCAATCCTCAGTCCAGTCTAACCGGCGTGAAACTGAAACTCTGCTTTCTGAAGTAGTCATTCCGTTGGTACGTTCATTCTCAATCATATGTCTACCACAGCCGAGGAGATTGTGTTCAACACCAAGCGTGTTTTTCAACTCACGGAACATGGCGTAAATCGAGGCTAAACGCTGTCTACACTGTTTATTTTGAACTATCGATTTTTAAAATTCTTAGCTGTAACTATACGATAACAGGTGTGTCCTGTTTACCATAGCCACAATTTTAATACATCAGATATCGAAGTGACACACTTGACTACAATTTCTCTACGACCTGGGTTATTTGTGAGCATATGTATTTAATCAAAGAGAACATAACAGTAAAATTTATTTAATGTTGAGGTTAATTTCGTACCCAGCTGTCGTCTTGGTCATGAGCTACTCTCAGTGAGCACCACGGGGTATGAATAATAAAATAATATACAAAATAATGATATCGTTGCTTAAGTACATTGATAATGGCCCGGCAGTCCGCGCTAATAAGGTGCACCTCTATTCCAATATGAATCAACATAATTTTCTTTGAATTTACATTAGTTGGCTACTGATTAGGGTAGAATCGGCCATCTTCAAGTCTGTGAGACACAAAAAGTAGTCAGGACAAAAATTTCCCTATTTTCGGTTTGAGACAAGTTCACTTTTTTAAGTTAGAAATTACTTATAATTTGACTGTAGAAATGAGCGCCAGGAACCGAAACATCTGGCCAGCGAGAGGTACGTTCATGGAAACTGAATCGAATACGTGCTATTTCTTATCTATCCACCATGGAATAGACGGTAACTTTCTCCTTGTTCAATTTCATTTAATTTAGAGACAAAATTTACTGATTTTAACGCAAACCAATATTTAGGCAAAACATATTCTCGAATAACGCTCTTTTAATACGACATCGATTTCTTTCAAAACAAACATAATTTGATATAAAAAATCTATTTTCTTTTTGAAATTCTATTGGTGCACGAACAAAATGGCCACCACATTCAGGCCGAATAACGTTGAACTTCAATTTTCACCCCGAACTTCAAATAATTGGCTGTAGAAGAACGCAAGTAGGCCTACACAAAAGTCTTCAACTTTTGTCATGTTTCCATGTCAGTAATACTTTGTTTTAGACCACTTACGGTTATGAAGTTGGTCTCAAATTGTTCCTTTGTCAAAGTGAAGACCTCAAGGATTCGAAGAATTCGTTATTGCTGCGGCTTAAGATCAAGCTCCAGTTTACGAGTTGACTTGGCACGGCATGCCATGTTACGCGCCGAACATAATCTCGAGGAATAACGCATTGTCACCGAGTTCTTTGCAAACCCAGAGACCGCTTAGTCATCTGAATCATGAAGAAAACGTTGAGAACAATTTTATATTGGAACGAGGATTACAGCCGCTTGAGTGGGTAGCCCGACCAGCGACACCACTGTTCTTCCTAGGGTCCCACTGGACACGTCAACAAATACCGATTCTGCATTTTTGGATTTGTTTTCTGACGAAACGTAATCTTTTTGGGTAACACAAGTCCTTTTTTCACGAAAACTGTATCAGCTTATTTCAAGAAAATTAAATAGTAGGCACATATAGCTGTTGAAACTGATTAACTTTGAGAATTTAAGTTTTATTGATAAAACTGATTTATACTGCCGCAGTCTTGAGATATTAATAATGAAAATGTTTTAACTGATTTATACTGCCGCAGTCTTGAGATATTAATAATGAAAATATTTTGTTGGTAATAATTTTATTTTCTTGAACACTGACCTTCGCGTACTAAGGAGACCCACCAAATCATTACGCGTAGTCAAATTTTCCAAATTGATCACTGAAGTTGAAATTCCGGTGAGAGACTGAGTAGATATTCATATAGATAAGATTAAATATCATCTTTTATTTCAAATTGCAGTAAACTTGATTTGAGTGTCCATTCTGTTGTCATAGCCCACCTTGTGTTTTTATTCGATCTCGGGGCATACTCCGTCTTTTTTTAATTGGGTGTACCGCTGTCAAATTGAGGTATCAAACTTTTAGGGGCAGCATGACAAATACATGTTCCCACCCATTAACGAACCCAGTTAAGTCAAAGACATTCTTTTGTAAGGAGTTTCTCTTTGATAAAGATTTTTCTCATGTCATAGCTTTTATAGGCGTTTGTCTTCATTGATTTAAAATTCATTGAACAAACCATTTGACTAATTGTTAACCAACGTACACAGTTATAAATAAGTGTTTATTCGTATAATCGCTTGATCATAAAGGGAACCCTTTCGTTGGTAGATTAATCGTAAAGACACATTTCGCAGACTGGCTATAAATTGTCCAACCATCCGGGCAACACATCCCGTACTCAGAGTCTGTACAATGCAAGTGCCCCTGGGTCTGTTCCCTTGATGAGCGCCGCAACTTCATATTCAGACAGTTCTTATACAGTACCAACCACCCATTAGCGACACGAATGCACAACTGGTTGTCCACATGGCGTTCAACCGCGCGTGCTCAACGAGCTGTCCCCTCTCTCATGTTTTTCCAGCTCACCAAGAGTGTGCTTGCATATCCATATACGACCGTTGCCTACACACTCAACGTCCTAGCACCTCTAAGCAAGTCAAAAATCTATAGCGTTTTTCTGACATTTGACGCTTGATTACTGAAAACATAATCGGCCAGTCGTGAAAAGTTAATTTCGATATTGTCTCCGCGGCGTCTATTTAACCTGTAGTTCTCTATAATTTAGTGCTATAAAATTTAAATTTAAACTGTGTTTATGAAAATTTAACGAGCTCTAAATTGACAACGTTCCATTTGTTACGCTATTCAAAATGTAAATCGCTTGAATCATTTTGAAGATGCCGGCTTTCACCGAAAGTTATAATAGGTATATTTAAGCACTTGGATTATATTCGAGTTTGATATTATTATTAGCATCTCCCTGTTCAAACTTTATTATATGACGAGTTCATCGGCTGACGTTGGTGGCTTCATTTTTGCGGTGAAATCATATACTCATTCTAAATTGACTGTAAAACATGTAACTCAAAAACAAACCGTCACCTGAAAGCATTGTTACTACTGAAGACTTCTAAACCCTAAAACCGCTTCGGTTAAGTCCCTGTAATTTTTAACCGTGCACCTAGCAATATTATTCGCACTGTATTCTGGTTGTTTGCCTCCAACCACATGCCATGCTTCTTCATTCAAGTCTGTGGAGATACAGAAGACGCGCAGATGACTATGTTAGTGTGGTAACGTGTAGGTTCTCCACGCAGCAGTCAGGACCCAGTGCTGTTAAGTCACATTTTGTCTTGGAAACGCTGGACATTGTTTAACAATAAGTATTCGCGAAAGCATTAGCTAATTACGGTATTTGACTGTATACTTCTTGAAACAGTGTTGCTCTGTCGTCAGGCAAATATATTGTCATTAGTTATACACGGCTGAAAGAATAACAGAAACCCCTGATTTTGAGAACTAATATGATGTCCGTTATTCTGTGGAGAAAACAAGTTCTCAAAATGGGACCATTGTAACGCGGGACCCATGCGAGAGGCTATTACTCAATATAAATATGACATCGAGATGCAGCAATTTCGCTTGTTTGAAAGACCTTGCGTCAGTTGAAAATACGTAGTAGTTGATTTTAGTTAGAGTGCAGTATTAATTATCGCCATCATTCCCCAAGGACTACAATAAATAAATCACGCTCTTGATCACAAAACTACGATTATATAGCGAAGCATCTGGCTATCAACTACAACTAGAACAATTACTTTCAAGTCAAACACACAACCGTAATTAATACCCATCTCCCATGGGACACGCCAGTGCCGTGTGGAAATGGCATTGAACACTTTGAACTCCGAAATACGGCAATTATCCAGTTGTTCCGTATAAAAAAATATCAATTGTATTTTTCAAACCTTGCTTTTGGCTTACTACAATTTATTGACGTTTATAAAATGTCCGCTTTGTAACGTCACTACATTGCAAAGCATGCTAACAGTGATGTGGAATATTCCCAAAGCCTGTTATTGAAGGTGTCTGTGTTCCACTATTGGACCATATAGAGCACGAATGGGCGAGGAATAACAAAACATACATTACCAGTAAAGGCGTCACACACCGTCAATGCTGTTAACAATTGACAATGCTTTCCTTGTCGTGTAATGTAACTGTGAAACATGGGTTGAAATTGGAACAAATCCAACAGAAATTGCGTAAAAATAGTTTTTCTGTTGCGTTGCCGGTGTGTTTTTTAAGTAATGGAAACCCACTGGAGTAACCGATTTTACGAAAAACAACAAACCGAGGAGTCAATCACAATTAGGTATCAATGTCATATTGTGACACTCATCAAACTAATTACACGTGCATGCTATAAGTTGTGATTGATTATTAATTATTATCACTTCTGAAAAGCTGAGCGTTATTACCTTGATGAAGTTGTTCTTAATGTTGATTAAAATTCATTGTCTTTTGATTACTACGTTCTGCAAACAAAAACATTTAAGCGTTTATAGTTCGATTTGTTTCTGTTTTGAATCATTTTAAAGCATCGGTTAATAACGTAATGGTTAGATTGCAAGGTGGTGATGATAAAATAATTAATCTGTGGACATGAAACCTGACAAACAGAACGTATAGTTGTTAAAAAGAGTTTGTTTTCAGGTTAATTCAGTGATACGCAGCAGCCCGTGGGGAGAGACTCGGTATGACAGACAAAGCTTCTGGTGGGATGACGCAAACGTTGATATATTCTAATTTAATTAACTGGTTTTATGTAATAAAAATAAAAACTTTTAAGATTCTTTATTGAAAAAATAATGCAGTCATTACACAACAAATGCCATGCTGCGCGAGCGGTCTACGCGTCGAATATCGCCCAACCGCCTCTCAATTAATTCAGAAGATTGGGCGGTGAAATTCAACGTTGGAACAAATTAACCAACAAAAGAATATTCACACTTGATACAATGCGTACAGCAGAATATAAATGATACTGGGCAAAAAAAATTACCCCCAGTTTTGTTGAACAGAGCAAAATTGAATTCAGTAAAAATAAAAATTAATCGTCTAAGACCCATTCGGTGAAATGTTGAGAATTCAACCATGACTAATTTTTCTGTCATCAAAATATACCTATCCATCACATATATCTGACAGTTTGCTTTGCTCTGAAAAATATCTGACCCATGTTATGCATACGTTATCTTATATCCTATCTGATGTGGCGTTTTGTTAGACCAGAACGTCACAGCAGGCAATATAGACTGGGACATTAACAACCAACTTCTCCTACGACCTGTTCATAGTTGGTTTTCAGACGACTGAAACCAAACGTTGATCCACGAATTCGTCAAGAGGACACACACGTTTGGCAAACGACTGTAATGCGTTGTCCTCAACATTAGGGCAGACCATAAGTCATACCATCCACTCCACCTTACTTTCGTCAGTGGGGATAGACAATACCTGGACTGGCATATATCCCATACGGAGTGACTAATGGAGTGAACTGGGGACGGCTGGCGGCCGGAAACTGTCCATAAAAAGCAGCGGCAGCCGCAGGAAATGTTACGCCTATCGCTGGCGGGAGCATAGGCTTGGCAGCCATTTTTAGTTTTTCTATCTCCGCTTCATGTAACCTCTTCGCCTTCGCTCGACGATTTTGGAACCAAATTTTTACCTGAAACGGGTAAAGAAAGTATTACAACGGGATAAAAGATTGCAAAATTCAGTCAGTTATTTCTAGATTAGACAACATGAATAAAATGGCTAAAAATGATGTGCACTACTTGGTGTTCATTTTTTCGTTACTCGTCGAAACCTTCTTCTGATTTTCTGCCTGGTAATTTACTTGATTTCAATATCAACGTATAGCCCGTCTATAGTGAATCAAACAAAACCTTTTAAAAAATATATTCTGTTTGAAACATGACTGTTACAATTCAATTCACGTCTGAGGTGACAGTTCTTTTTAACAGAGTTATGAATGCAATATAAATCAACAGATTATCAAGCGCGTTACATATCACTGGTACCACAAATAAATAGCATGCGCGACGCCTAGCGGCACGTTCTATCAAAGATCAGAAGTCGTCCTAAGATAGTAATTGCAAAAAGAGCTATTCCTATTCATACTTTAACGACTACCTTCACGAATCATGTTAATGAATTGTGTGCAAGTAAAAATCATCTTAGGTTAGACCAGACTCTCTACCTTTGATAAAACGGGCCCTAGATGGGCTACATACCCGAAATTCAATGACAAGTAAAAAAATGGTACAGAGGAATGGTCCACATGCTTTTCATATTATCAACACCATACAGAATGTACGTGTGCCTTTGAAAAATATAAGAATTTGGCAACTACTTTATGCTGCCGTACTATAATAGGCATTACGTAGTTCAATACCTGTGTTTCCGTGAGGTTTAAAGACGCAGAGAATTCTGCACGTTCAGCGATGGACAGATACTGCTTGTTGCGAAATTTCCTCTCCAGCGCCAACAGTTGGGACGTAGTGAAGGGCGTGCGGGGCTTGCGATTGGTCTTGTGTTTCCTAAGGGTACACTTGGTCGGGTTGATGCGAGGGGGGGAGGTAACTCCTATAATCACAACCGCAGTCAAGTTAATGAACATTAGCAGCAGAAAACCTGTGACCATACGTTTCAAGTTCATAAAATGCTATCACTTTCAAGTCAGTGAGGTGTTTTATGTTTTAATTATCTATTAATGCATCACCATTCATCAATTTTCGAAATCAAAAACACTGACAGTTAAACTTGAATATTTTGACGGTTTAAAGGGCTAGATGTAAGTGAGAAACTGAATTCTCAAACAAAAAGACTTCTCAAATTTTCTGATCCGATAAGTTCAAAAACTGGCACATTTTCCAGCCAAATTACCATTTGATTGTTTATCGTCAAGTCTACTTTTCTTGGCTTTTCAAGGCGGATACTATACCACAGAATAATTGCGCAATGATCGACATTATGTGCAGTTCTCTCTGGCAAATGTTTATCGGCCGCTGGCGCGAGACGTATATTGCCAATTTCACGGTTTTAACTTTGCTCCCTTATCAATCCTTGCCCCATTCCACATGGTATAGCCTCAATTAAGATAAAGTTACCGTATAATAAGCAAATCACCATTATCGCCCAAACACAGACAATATACTTTCCCTGATAATTAAGACTGGGCTAATAAAACCTAATTATTTTCACCAAGAAATAAAGCGCCTTAATTAATTTTCTAGTTAGAAACCATTTCTTAGATTACTGCACAAGTCACGTGGTAGTTTTATATCCGGTGGTTGTCATTGCTTGGAGTAAGATCTATAAATCAAATCACAGCTTGCCAGCAAATGTTCCACAGGGAGGAATGTTTGGGGAAATTGTTCGGATATGTGCATTGGCGAGTCGAGATAACATGGTGCCTTCAGACGTCGGTAGTGTCAGTCAACATTTGGAGGCCTGTCCCGATACTTCTGCGGCAACAACTTGGGGGTCAGATTCTAAGGTCAATAGTAAGTTGCTAATGACACTGCGCAGGTCTTGAGTCTGTCAACGCTGTTCTGCCAGTTAATTTCTTTCAGTGGCACCAGCGATATCTTAATTGCAACACACTTTCCCAGCAAAAGCTTTTCAGTGAGTCATTACGTATGAACAGTAATTTGAAAATAAACAAAGTGTAAATAAATAAACAAACATAAAAGAATCGCATTCGTGTAGGTCAAACTTTTGGTATAGCAATAGTTTCCCCAGCCGAAAAAGCGGTAAAGATAAAAGGAGTGAACAATGTCCTTAGCGTCTATGTTATATTGTATTTTTATTTCCTTGACCAAGGAGGTGTGTTGTATCCGTCATCGTGATCAAACAAAACTTTATGTTTTTCAAGTGCGTTAATTGTTGTCGGGAAAATTCTAATGAACTGATTTCCATAGCTGCCGATTTAAACGTGTTAACCGAACGATACGCATTCAAGGTAAAAACTAGCGAGAACATTTATTTTCAACGATGTCGGAACGAAAGGGAGAGATTAATTCCACCAGAAGTGTGAAATACTCGAATATATCACATGACAACAAGTACAATATAATACTAAAAGTATTGTCTAGTAAAGGTGTACTTTGGCATAAGATACATGGATTCACGTGTATCTCCTCAGGTAGAGCAGCAAAGCTAGCAGGCATAAGGTGCTTGTGGCTGATCAGTAACACTTATCAAAAAGTGACAACTTTTAATTAAATAGCGTATTGACGCAAAAGTGGAGATACTCATAAAAATAATATAGCATTTTACGGTTTATGAACTTTATTGATATGCACTAAATTACACTTGTTTGTTGAAAATAATGAAATATTTCATAAACCTGCAATTCCTTACGATGTATTCGATCGAAGTGTGTGAATGCAAACTCATGCTGAATGTAATAAAACAAATCAGGGCTTAATTAATTAGCAATTGAGATTTTAATTGTTATTACGACGTGCAAATTGAATTTTGCGTTACAACAGTGAAGGCGTTGTCACGGGCCGACTCAAATTCACGCAGAAGTGTTGACTGCGACTTTACTAGGGCACTGGCACAGGAGTTTGATTTCATGCAAATCGCACGTTACGAAAAACTAACATCTCTAACCGCTAAGCTAGGAAACAACGGGAACGTTAGCTGGTCAGCCTTCCATAAGGTGACACTCAATAATTTTTAAGCCACTGTTGAATTTACCTTCCTTTCCCCAATTTCAATAAAACTGACGCCTGTTGGGTTGGCTGAGTAATTTGAGTTTGGTTCTGCGATATGTGAAGGCTACGAAAAAATGTCAGTTGTGGACACCTTGACTCATTTTTGCTAAGCCGTGGCTTTTCATAAACGCTTTACTGCGACCACGTGGGACTGGGAAGTTGAAATTTAGCAGGAAATTCAGATGCCCTTCAGACACTTGGGATTGCAAAAAATCCGTTTGGTCTGCACCCATCTTTCACCTGAATTTTCAATTCTGGTAGGTCTTGACAATCTGAATGCACTGTCTCGGGTCATGCGGTAGTAGTAATCGCATGCCCAGGGTGGCTTTGAGTGAAAACTGCTCAGATTGGGTATACTTGTGCTCATTTTTTAAGGTGCCGGCTGCACTTGAGGTAATCGAAATAGTTGGAAAATTCTGTTTGGAATGAGTTTTGGACTTTGCACAATGGTTTTGAAGTCTTTGGCTTACTACATTCTTTATCATATTTCAGGGTTTGTGGAACAGTGAGGTGGAACTGCATGGACCTGGGGTTTCAAGTCCAAAATCAGCAAATACTCTGCAGTGCCACCTAAGGCTACCTAGTTTGGCATGTCTTTGAGAGATATTGCCATGTATTCACAATTGAAGCACGTGACCTCACCACTACCCTTCACTACCGAGAATCCAGCGTAATATGGTACCTGCTCATCATTGATTCAAGCGCTTTACCTAAGGGTACCAAAGAATCACACACACGAGCGTCCGACTCAAACACACAAACCATCAGCGAACCCAAAAATCACGCATAAGAACCAAAATTATGCGCACGAACCACAAAAATCACACATACAAACACAAATCATCCGCACGAGCATCCGATTGATATGCACGAATCACCAAACGATAAAGTGTTCGTGCGTGTGATTTGATGCTCATATGTATGGTATTGTGGTCGTGCGCATGTTTTTTTCGTGTACGTGATTTTTGGGGTTCATATGCAAGATTTGTGGGTTCGTATGCGTGATTCATAGCATCGTAGTTGTTTGAACAGTTGCCACAACGTTCGTAAGAAGGCGCGATTATTATCAACAGTTCCTATGTAAGAAATGGACGATTCGTCAAAGTAGTCACTGGCTTATTATAGCATTACTTAGTGGAAATGTCAGAAAACGAATACAGACACCCCTTTTTTCAAAAAAAATAGCGTGATTCGAGTCAAACATAAACATCAATAAATTAGGAATTTGTATAATATAATAATTAGGTAAATTAAATGGGTACAAGGCCTTTACAAATATTTTTGTACTTTTTAAATATTTATTTTCACGTGATACATAACGAGAAGCTGTCAAATTTAAATATTTTGTCAGTATAATTTTGCCGTACTCGACATACAGCAAATAAAATATTTTCTGAAATAAAATACAATGTCACAAGGAGATTCACAATTTCAAAAGATTTGCGAAAAATGAGCAATATGGAAGAAATGTTGTAGTAATTTATTGGTTTAAATTGAAAAAGCCAAGACGTGTCCCGCGTTTAATGAAATAGCCTGGTTTGTGATTTTTACATAAAAACAATGTATTATACATTGAAAACATACTCACGATATTTTGGAATATTCTAGTATGTGACAAGCAAATGATAAGTTAACATACAGTCGTCTTAGAATGACGATTGTTAGTCAGTGGCCCAAAGTTAATCCAGGTTAGCTCTGCTACAACACTATTAGGAAGGGAACGATAAAATTTTAAAATTTGAGTACACGGACAATGCAGGTATTCAAATAATTTTAAATCTTGTAATAAATAAGGTTACAATATCAGATTCATCAACACAATCATAAGGTGTTGGTTCCTTTGAGGCAGAAATGGGAATGTGACAAAAATGGGACTATACGCTATGTGCATGACCAACTAAACATCCGTAAGATCTGGGCGCTCTTTATTCAAAACGAGTCATTTTCGGAAATGGTCCGTCGCTTTAATGTGGTATTTAAATTGTGCCTTATAATCGCCTATAGTTTACAGCCGCCGCACTCTCGGCTTGTGCTGGAAACCGAATCATAAACAAATAAACTTGATTAGATCTCGGTGAAGGCCGACAATGAACAACCCGCATGTAGCCACAAAGATCTTCAAATTATCGCGTTAGTCTACCACAACGATAATAATAATTCAATCTTTCTCACTGAAAATCAAATTCGAGTCTCGATGTAATATTGCATATTATCCATCCACAATTGGCGATTCCCTCATCTTTGACGATTAGAGAATAGTTGTGAAAAGACTCACAAAAGGCTGTCTCCTTCACGCAGACAGCGGGCAGTATCACCCCCTAGATCACGTCTCTGTTTATTTTGCAATCGGTCAGTTTATTCACAGCAATACGCAGATACAATAAGATAGAACACGCGTTATCAGAGGTGTATAATACAAGTTATTCTACTAATCTGAGATTGGGATCAGACTGATATCAGAAACGAATCGATACACCTGGTCATTTAGTTAAATTAGTATAAAATTAACGTTCGTCGCTCTTGCTACTTGGTTTGAATTACGAATACTTATAATTACGAATAATTGATTTGTACACTTAGCCAGTATTTCGAGGCTGTCTCATGTTATCGTTTACATAAATAATGACA
The DNA here is from genome assembly GCA_002633005.1 of Phoronis australis. Classification (NCBI taxonomy): domain Eukaryota; kingdom Metazoa; phylum Phoronida; family Phoronidae; genus Phoronis; species Phoronis australis. The sequence continues at coordinate 56,458 of NMRA01000171.1, forward strand.
GTTTTAGACATCGTTAACTTTCATGTGAATTGAGAATCCGTAGAGTTCACTTGTGACACAAACAAGGATAAGAATTAGTAGTTTACCGCCGCAGCTGAGCTTTAGCACGCTGAAAATCAAGTCTTCAAACAAGAGACACGTTCCTAAAACCCTACAACGTAATGTGAATTCCCGAGTTAGTGAAACGTATGTCTATCTACATTGGCGTTGATCTTCTTTGGATGCCGTTATCGTCAGTGAGGCCCCACTGTTAAGAATTACAGAATGAAAACCACAGACAAATAATTATCCGATAATTCAACACAACTATGCAAGCCATGTTAAAATGTATTATCTTGCTTTTTGAGTTTCTCAATTTAGCTTAGATCTAAACATTTGGGATTTAAAGAATCTTTCATCTGAATTCTAAACCCACACCTATGAGTACAAAAGTCAGTAAAACTAGTAAAGGAGGTTACTTAGCAAGCAAAAACACGCGAAGCGACGGACGCACTGATTTATGACGCGTTACAACGTAGCGTTAATGATTACACTTTCAGATTTGAATTATTTTATTTGACACACAGCCTTTCAGAATTTTTCCCATATTTCGTGCACTATCTAACTTTGTTTTGAACTTTGTTGAATCGTGTTCGCTATTGTTATCTTTTGACTTGTTTTTTTTCTGATTAATCTTCACTGACTCAATTTTTCAGATGGAAAGCCCATGTTGCGACAGGGCGATACTGGAAACTGGTTTGGTACATATAGTTCAGGCAATTTCAGCCAGGGTTATTAGTAATTTGCAGGAAAATTTCTGGCATACAGGATGGATTAGGACATGACACCACCTGAGTTTAGGAGAGACTTTTTGTTGAGCTTCTCTGGAAATGAAGTAACTACAGGTACTGATCAAGATATGAACCGTTTGGCACTTTCTAACACAATTTAGGTAATTAGATTGAGTTCATAGTTTTCCAATTAAGAATCAATAAAAATGAAGTTTTATTAGAATATAGACCCGTACTATATTAAAAAGTTAGATACGTTTTCTTAAGTCAACATTGCTCCATCTATGGAAAGACGAGATTTGTTCTTGACATAGACAAACGACTGTTTCAAATTGTAGAGGCATGAGTCGATGAGAGCAAATCACGACTCAGGTATAGACAAATTATTGTGTTGCAATATGCTAGAATTTTAATCTGAAAATCCAGACAATAATTGGTGGATATTCCGAGCTCCCCATTCATCTGAATGTATCTGGTAATTGTTTTTTGGAAGTAAACTTAAATTTACTGGCGTTCAGTTCAGTTCTTTACTTCTCCTCCAGGAAAGTAAAATGACCGACTCCCTTGTGCACAGCTCTCGACTTGCATGCCCACGGGTTAGCGCTTGTTAATAAAAATTCATGAAGGAACTGACATCCAATATTGAGACTCACTGCAGAATCTGGGGTCCGTTTCATGAAAGGGACTTCAGACTCAAGACAGAGGTTTGGTATTACGATCCAATTTCACCATGACTGAACAATGGTGTAGCCAAGTAATTGTAAGCACATCACAGTCTACAAATAATTTATCGAACTTATCAGAGTAATCAACAGTTATGGAATTATTCTCGGAGACTTTGCACTTTTGCTCAAGTGACATTAATTACTTTTTCTGATATAAGTGTGTGGAGCTTAAGACCAAATTTCTAACTTAACTCTTAAGTCACTTTTGATGAAACAGTGTTGTAATTTTAAACTCAGCGGAAAGGCTTGGAAATATTGATAGCTATTCTCAAAGGTACATCAACATACAACATTATGAAGCAGTGTTACACCAACATAATAACGAAATGAAGCAGAATAGATGCTAAAATACCAAATGTAACTTGTTCAGTCAAATTTCCTGAAATTATATTCTTACAAAAAATTGGCTTGCACCAAGAATTCCAAAAGCAAATTTGCGCCTGAGACATTCCAGACAAGGCAGTATAGATTTTCTTTTGCATAAACAAACGATTTTCGTGGTCCGTTAATACACGATGCATTTGAATTGTAGCTACATTATAATTTTTAATTGGTGATGCTATTTCTCGAAGCAAAGAAATGCCTTATAACATTGTCAAAAATATTGCAGTAAATCGTATGTTAAATACAGTAAAATTTAGCTCTACCCTACTTGCAAAGCGGTAATGCCTGAACAAAAAGACGGTGACGTATGATGCATTTTGCAATCAATAATAAGAGGTGCACATTAGCTTTTAAATATGCAAACCCATGTTAATTACTGTAAATAAATACTGATACTATGGCTGTGGGAAAATAGTAACCTGTTGCTTATACTGATACTAAGAGTTTTATCGATTTCGATCACATCGCCGACTCTTGTTTATTCGGCAAGTAGAAAGTTGGTGGCATTGCGATACTGAGAGCTTAGTCAGCGTAATCAACTCACTTGACAGTGAAGGCGGTGGAAAGCTGGCAATCCACGGGAAGGCAGCAGCAGCCCATTTGGCTGGCTCTGTCAGACTCACGGCCGCCGCAGACATCGCTATGCTGGCCGCAGACTCGGAACTTCTGATTACACTAGGCTTCGATAATATGCCGTTGACGCTAAAGTTTGTGAGAGATTGCGGCACTGTGCAAGCGACAGACATTGAATTATGCAAAGATTTACCGGGAGAATCAGTCCTTTTTGTGCTTGTCTCTGTACTATAACGATTTTTCTTTTCAGAATCCGATACTTCTCCGACTGGTTTTGATGTGGAAATTATAGAGTCAACGCTAAATGATAAATTAGATGGTCCCGACGTGTTATCACGTAACACTTCAGCACTGCTGTCTGGTCGTGGCGATTTTCGAAGAGTCCCGCTTCCATTGTCTGTAATCAAAGATTTAAAGGCCGAAGTTGAACTTGCTTGAATGTTTGTCGGACCCATGCTTTCCGACAGTGCTGCCATGGGGTCTGTCTAAAAGTCTCTTGCAAATTGCGGTCTCAGTACCGAAACATTGACTGAGCACAAATAGCACGCTAAAGTTTATATTGTCCAGTTTTCCTTTGCGCCGCGCAGTGTAGACGGATATGACGTCGGGAGAATGACTGCGTTCCGATTGGGTAAGAAACTAATAGGCTAATGGTTAATAAATTGGTTGTTTATAAATACCGGTTCGCTGACGAGAGTGTAACTGTACAACAAACCTCATTGGTTTTCATTACCCCGGAGGCGCCTTTATGCTTGGGTCACGCCCCCTTTGGGCTTACAAAAGAATGAGTCAAGAAAATTACCATGCCAACGAAAAAACCTGTTGAAAAATGTGAGTAGTAACAAAGAATTAGACATATTCATTGCTCGTCTGAACAGCGTTAGAAATGCCTCATAAAATTTGATTCAAGCGAATAATAGAAGCTATTTGCAGAAGGCATGCGCGGAGAAGGCTAGGTATTTTTGTGCAGCTAATTGCATTCTTAGTTCATCCATCACTATTTGTCAGAAACAGAATACGTTTAACGATTTGTGTCTATGACAGGCGCCAGTTGGCGGTCTGATCAAAGGAGTGGGGCAGCCCTGAACACGCTCGCGAGACTGGGCGAAACACACACCTTGCGAGGAAAAAATTAAATTGAGGGAAATATTTAAATGAACATGAATTTAACGAGGCTAATAAAAAGACATTATCAGTTAATGATTCGAAGGACTCGATCAGATGTTTTTGATTTGACTTTTTGTCGGTGTACTTATCTGCAGTAATGATTGTGTTTTTATAAATGAGAGCCAGCCAATAGTGTATAATTAATAGAGTATAGTCATGATTATTTTGAAGTCTGGATTATGGGTGTTTGTCTTTGGATACTCTTGGCAGCCTTAGCCTCCCTTGTACATGCCTTGGCCTCCCGTGTACATCAATTAAAAGAGAAATTAGTCACGACACACGCTTGGAAATCATAAAATGGACTGATTAACTTTCGCAAACTAGTCTCGAAATTTTCTTTGCCGTGATAACATCTCAGTTGCTTTTACCATTAAAACAAATTGGAATATAACATGTGATTGATATGCATTAGTTCAATCTTGGCTCAATCCAGTTAAAACTGATGGCTTGAGAAGTTTGGTATTTCTATGGTTAGGTAACCTGCCTCCCGTTCAGTAACGCTAGGACCTCGCTAAAAAGCAAGACTTCGCGGGATTACGTGAGATATTGCCGTGTATTTTGAATAAGAACACGTGACTTTGGTTAGATTTTTGCTAGGTTCTAGCATAGGTCCTAGCGTTACTGAACGCACGCCTGGTTTATTATGTGAGTAAGATGAACATTAAACGAATGCGAAAACTCTTCCCCTGACCCCCTATTGTCACGTGCCGCAAAACGCGTGAGAGCTCGTGAAGCGATGGTTCGGTACAGATTGCTAGGAACACATCAGGCCTACCGCGGAACTGAACAGCAGGCGTATATGGGACGACGGGCTTAGCAGAAGCTGAGGAAGCAACCGCGCACCCCATTTTTAGGCTGGGTGCGCGCATGGGAAGGGATTAGAAACGTTGGCGATTTCGTTCATCTCCTAGGTGCACGCACTGGTTCCCGTTCCGTAACCGCAAAACACGTGCGAAAACTCAAGATCAAACTTAAATGTTCGTGAAATATTGCCTTGCATTAAGAGGAGCATGTGATCTCTATTCGCGAGCCGAGTTTTTGCGACTACAAAACTCAGTCCTGCTTTCGCTTTTGCGCTCATCTGCCCAGATGATCAGACCTGTACAGAAATGGTCATCATTTAGGTAAACAAAAATGAGACCATTTTATTTACCTCTTCAATTTCCAGTAGTTTTTATCACTCCAGTCACAAAATTTCCCTCCGTTGTAAGAGTTTTGTTTTACACGATATTACATGACTGTATGCACGTACATTTTTACACTTTTTTACCAGGATAGGTACGTGAGACATCCCAGACAACGGGCATAGACCCCTTTCAATGAAACGCACATGTCAAAGAACTTCTTCAAATAGGTATTCAGTAGAATTAATTAAATAATATCATGGGGTGGAAATGTTTCGATTGCCACGCTAAGCTCAGTACTGTCCCTTAGTCCCAGTCCCTGAACAGCAAACAATATACCAGCGGTAAAATCCCCATACCCGTTCTCCCACACATGCACCAAAAAAAGCGATACCCAGGAACCAAACTACAGTCCCGCAAAAATGGTCCAATGGAGTTTGATCCCCGGGTATGGAGTTCTGTCTTCGGCTGTGGGACATGTTCGATGTGTATGCAGAGTTTGGAGGCGGGCTGTGTAATTTGTACTGCAGGTTTGGCCAGTGTTTGCTGGTCCGGCTGTACTGGGGTTTGGCCAGTGTTTGCTGGTCCAACTGTACTGGGGTTCAGGGGATTGAAGCTGGAATTTAGAGGCGAGGCCTTGGAATCGTTTCCACCTCATGAATATGTCTACAACGATAGAGTCTAGAAAACAAGTTCGTTTCAATCAGCCATCGTTGCACAACAGTTCCGTCGTGGCGAGAATCTCAAGACCTATGTGTTCAATGTTTAACGTTTAATGAGTGCTTGAATTCTCATACATTTGCTTCAACCAAATATTAAAATTCAAGTGAATGAAAGTCTTGTTCCAAGTAGGCCTGAGGTAGTAGAAAAATAAAACCACTTTCTTCATGGATTTACAGTCTACCACAACGCGCGCTTTCATTATGGGGATCTTTGTCGGTATTGGGATTTTTATTTCTGAGGTAGTAGGTCCAATGGTACGTTTAGTACCCCAACTTTCTACACCACTGACAAAATATTCACCCGAGACGGTACCGGATGAGGCAAAATACTCGCCCGAGACGATAAATGTGTATATACTGAGGGAAAAATCCAGGGTGGGTACCCATCTCCACTCCCGCTGGAGAAACCCTGGCTATTTTAGTCAGGTGACAATTGAGCTTCGTTCCCAGTCTACACTATTGACTTTTAGAAGTTAAGTATTGAATTCAAGCAGGGAAAACGTGATTTTTTTAATAGACGGAATCTTTTAAACGCCGTTAATTGTCCTACTAAGAAATTAGATTCACAAAATGGGATACTTTTTTTACAAAAATATTTTCGCAATTTTGCGATATCCATGCTTGTGTTCATTGCATCTGTTTACTGCCAGAATTGCTTTAGATGTAATCAATTGTTTTAATCGCGAGTTTGCATCGAGATTGCAATCGATTGATACCACCAACTTCGCTACCGGGGGGTACGACCTGAGATAAAGCAGACCCCGTTTTTTATTACGCAACGTAAATTTATGTTGATAACTGGTGGTCATTTATGAAATAAGTGGCTGGGGTCTTCCACTTAGTTAACTCACAACATAAAAGTATTAGTGGAAGTACCACTATCTCCGAAAAACTTATTTTACACTTGCGACGAGAAATCTTGAGTCAAGGAACAGTAACAGTTCCACCTCACCGACCTACCTCTTCAGTGGGTGCCTTTTTGCTGGGGTACGCTAGTAAGCCTCGGAAAATACTCGTGTTTTTTGCGTGGTCTTTCCTTTTGGCCAGATTCTCGCAACTACAAAACGCATCCCACATAGACAAATCCAATCCATTATGCATATAATAAAAACTGAAAGGCCTCTTACTTCACAAGATTAAGCAGGCGAGTGCTCTAAACTTCTTGGGGCTGGTTCTTAATTTTCTGAGCCAACAATCTCATTTTAGGGCACAACATTTACAGAAAATAATTAACTATAATGTCTTTTTGCATTGCAAGGTAATATATTTACAAATAGTTACATGTTAACTGATAAACTGTTTATGCTTGGATACGAATATGTGATCGTTTTATTTGTTGTCGGTTCCATAATGCTGGAACCAAATCAGGCTTCTTAGCTGAAAAGTAGTAGCAATGTTCAAAAAAGTATTTGCGTGAATGGCTGAAGCTTAAAATGTAGAAATAACGTTTTCGAAGCGATGCGCCATAGCTGTTTCGACCAAGTGTATTCACAACCATTATATTTCATCACAGCGCATCTATCTTTTCAAACACTAACTGTGTTGTTGTCGTCGGCAATAAAATCACAGACTGGTTGAGTTAATTGAAGTTTATCATAAGACTAACAATTTATATAAGCTACCGGCGACGGATTCATCGCTTTAGTTTGGGGTGCAATTCGATGTTCAGACACACTATACTGAAGAAGTTCAAGTAAATGAATAGACCGCTAATGGTGCTTAATTAGCACATAGCTGGGCAATAAAACCTCCATGGTCTGTAATCAAACCAGTCACAGGCTATGTAAAGGCATGTGCTTGGCAATATTTGTCTCCGCGTTAGATTCGGCTGGTAAGAATGCGTAATACTCACCACTTCTGAAGGACCGAAGAAAACACATTGCCGCAGTGTCTCATGTTGAAGGCGACGCGACCATACTGGGGCCAATTTCTCGCAAACGATATTGCTATAAGCAATTTGGAGTCTACCAAAATGTTAATTTGGAAAGCAGAATTGATTGATTTGTCCTGGGTGAAATGTTCAGGGAATGCTAATGGTCCGGTTATAACGTGACCTGAGTAGAACACTTGGCCATTAATTTAGAGTTGTCTCTGTAAATCTCAGAGGTAAGATATACCTCGTCAAGGCCCTGCTTCTCGAAAAGTCTATTGTCTGACATTTTATTGAAACCAGTCTACGGGTGGCGTTGCTTGTTCCACGAAATCGCGCTAAGGCTAATAGTCAGAAATCCGTAGTCTGCTTGGCGGGGGAAGACTAAAAGCTAAGTTCAAGAGACAAAAACTCAACTTTTGGCTATAGACTGTCCCAGAAAAAGACCCCAGGACTGTGCTTGAAACTTCCGATTATTATGCTCCAGACAAGAATCAGTGTATGACGTCAACAACTTAGTTCGAGACGCGTGACACAGTGCATGGGAGACCACTGTTGCTATTCAACAAAATAAGTTCTTGTAACCGAGTACTGGAGTACAATGAAAAGTTAATTGATAAGATAATTGTTCAGTGTAGTTGGTCTTGTTTTCAGCAAACAGTTATCTGAAGTTTTTGTTTATTTTTATGATAATTTTTACATTTTATTGAGGTCACGAATTAAAAAATAAAGTGATGAATGTATGTTCATGAAATTATCGCATACAAATGAATTGATATCTTCAGTCAGTTATTTTTTGTGTGAATCAGCCTTTCGTCAAAGAAACAAACTTTCGATTGACCACTGAACTCTTCAAAACGACAATAAGTGATTTCTGTGCTTGGAAAGAAATGAACGTTCGTTATAGCTTGGAGAGACCTAGTCGTATAAATATCATTTGTACCGAGATCGTTCCAAAGCGGAATAAATATGCAGCTTTGGAACGATGTGGGTAAAAATTGAGCACAACAAAATCTTGCACAAAGTTAATGATTTTAAAAATTACTGTCATCCATGATGAATTTAATTCCACTACCGTTGTCTGTTATTGTGCAGTTTTATTATGTTTGTGGAGCGATCTTGGGCGTCTACTTGGAGCGCCACGAAATTAAGCGCTATCTGGTAGCCTGTTTCGCCGATTCTTCAATCCGTTGTTCCTTTTCCACAAGAATACTCTCAGTTCAATAAATTGTCAGAAGTGCTTGCACTTCGTTAGTAGTTTTGCGTACTTTACCACCAACGAATCGAAATTCTCAAGAAATTGTAGTTCAACGAAGTTGTTATGGTCTACCAAAGCTTGTTACTTCAACTAACCAATGACGCGTGTGCTTGTCACGCCAGCGTAGTGTTTCAAAATCGACTTCCAACTTTTCTTTGTTACAAAAGCGGTAGTGATGTTTGAAAATGGCGTTCATCATATTGTGTTTCTTTTAAATGGCTGATAGCGGACAAGGTAGGTGTCACTTAAATGTCGGAGTTTCAATAGCTTGCGCACCGTTGGACGTGCTAGACTTTGATGTAATTGCGTTGCGATAAGATCGAAAATATTAAACTTTTGTCGAACTTGACTGAAATTTCCAAATTTTCACCTGCATCTTTCGCTTAAGCTGTGTTTTGACGTTCAATCATACACAGCTAGCTAGCTAAGTGAGACCATGCTAGCCTCATATACAGCAGCTAGCTAGCTGACTAAGTGTGCTTGGCTCATACGCAGCTAGCTAGCTAGCTAAGTGAGACCATGCTAGGCGCATACAAATAACAGGCCGTGACAAACCACATTACTAGTGAGCCTGAGGCAGATCCAGTCTAGCAATAAGGAACTGTAAGCTCTCCCGAAGCCCAAAAATCACATTGCTCTAATAACGGTAAAGAAAAAAGAGAACAGTACCATAACTATAAGTGGTCGAAATCAAAAGTAAGTTTTTTGACGAAAGGCGGATGTGCGGGCAGTAGACGAGAGAAAACGCAAGATCAAGCTGAACTATAGCAAAGCAGGTTATCACACTAGATTCCTTCGCGAAACTCTTGCATCCACGGAACCTGGGTTTACATGAGCTTTACGGAACTATTAAAACAGCAAGCGTATTTTCTGTTTGCAGTGGTGGATTTAAGGGGGCAAGATACCATTTGGAAGTTCGTGTGCGAATTGCTGACTAGCACATGCGCGCAACCAGGGGGTGAATAAACAACGCATAGGCCCTGAAGAAACCCGCTTACCGTTTTTTTCCTTTTTTTTAATCAACAGGTCAGCAAACCCAAAAATTCTAGACCCCTACATCCCCACATGTGAGGCTGCGCACGCGCATCTGCCGAAATTCTGGTTATTCCTGTGCCCTTCCCCCCCAACTCAAAATCATGGATCCGCCCCTGGTTTGAGACCCTAACTTCTAAGAAATTTGACAAATGTATGCGTTCTGTGAGAGATTTTTTGAGAATTTTGGGAGTAACCAGGTTAAATTATCTTAATAATAAATGTTTTCGGGAAAAATCAAATCATTAAAAACGAGTCACAAAATGACAGTGTATGGTTTCAGGAGTTTGAAACGAGAGAATGGCCCCTTTCAGTGGATCAGGGCGTAAACTTTAGTTTAACACGAGTTTGAAATGTCTCTAGAACATTTCCGATACTATGTGATCCACTGAAATTGTTTAGGAGGTATTTCCTTTTTTTCTCACAGCTTAAAATGCAAATAATGAAACACTCGGTTAATTCAAACGATGCCTCAAGCCTTTACACGCCATGTTAAAAATTTAATTACCATCCCGGTCGCGATCATATAATTCATTGTATCAGCAAGTAAAAGAGCGTCAGAAACCGTCGTGAATGTAGCAAGGGTGGTAACATATAAATTAAGCTTCAAACCCGTGCTCTCTATTAATAAAACAAGTTTTGAACTTGGCTTTGTAAACTTGGTTTCAGTCACCTTGTTGTTTAGTAAAACTTGATTTGACTTGATTCGGGGCTTGGAAAGAATTGATAATTTGACCAGCCGAAGAAATAACGAACTGTCAGTCCTTCCAAAATATCACTTTTAATCCCAGAAACAAGATATGATCAATTCCACAACGGTTAGTGACCTAAATCAAAACTTTTTTTGACAGAAAGCATCGATTTAATGCTGATTTAGCTGTTTTTCGATAGTTTACGTTTTCAGTTGCGGAGTGCTTATCGAATCGGTGCTTGCACACATGAAATTTGATCCTTATGGTAAACTTTCGTGTTGCACATTTGTGTGAATGTATTGAATTTGGCAATCGAACGTATGAAATGATGTTGAATTCGCGTTACATGGTACTGACATCTATTGTCAGTTCACTGTACTCTTAGACTGGCCACAAACGCACATACGTACCACCCACACATACATACATGTGTGGTCAATCGTCTGTTTACAAATTTTGCCTGGATTTTATTCAGGTGTTTCTGTGGCCATTTGATATGCTGATAGTTGAATCCACCGCTTTGTCGCAAAATTTCTGAGCAACTACAAAACGAACAGGGAAGGAAACGCTTCCATGGCATCATGCCTTTATTCCATTTTCGATCCCCTAAACTCCATTACATACCATTCCCGCAGTATAAATTCCATATTACTCGCACCCATTGAATCCACACTCACGCCGATGATTCCCCACCGCGGATTTGATGTTTGCTGGTCGGGACTGGGCTAAAATTTTGAGGCGCGGCCATGGAATGGCTTCCCGCTCACCTGGATAGCAACCGATAGATTAGTTGTTCACGTTTGAATCTTCAGTTTACAAGTGTAAAACAAACTCGGTAGTAGTGTTTGAGAATTGTTCTGTAGTCATGAATTAAGTGTACATGTATGAAATACTAATAACAGGTTAACAACCACAACAGGGCCCGGAATTTAATCTTTGTACCCGAAATCGAAATTATTTACGACATTTTCCGTCCTACGTGCGAACTGAAGATTAGTGTCTATTATTCTGTGTTCAAGTACATTATCGTTTACGCACACGAGTTTCTAGTCCAAAATCGCACTTGATGACCCCAAGATTCGAGTTACAAGCTCGAGTAAAAACTTCATATTTTGAGTTGAATAAAACAATATTTTGTACAAGCGCAAGAACGGACATGGTGGCACTGAACAGTTAGGCTGCGGCCGCGGCCAAATTGCACTGCCAAAATATTAAAATCAAAGGGTAGGCCAGGCTTGGGGGCATTGTTAGTTAGGTGTTGCATGCAGGCCAAGTGAATGTAGTTTGTTTGTATTTGTGAACATGTCGACGGAGAATGAAAAAGACCACTTGCTCGGCTGAAGCTGCACTGTTCTTCAAGATGGCGGCCCTCTGTTGCAATTGTGCATTGCTGATAAGTTGGCTGAAATTTCAGGTACCCATCAAACTTTGATTTGCAAAAAAATAGTTGGTTGATAGTACATTTGGACCACATTTTTGGAATCGGTAAGAAATTTGCTTTCAGAAACTAATGTTGGCTTTAGTCGAGCATCGGCAGGGAAGTGGTGATTTTGGGAAGAAAAGTCCCTGTTTTGCATTGTCCTTGCTCTTTTTTCTTAGTCTAACTTGCTGTTCAGTAGGAGTGAAAGAGTCAAAATTACAAAAGAGAATAAAATTTCTGTGCTCATCTGCAGGGCTTGTGATGTGAAACGACTCAAAACTTTTCGTTGTTTGGCATACAGTTTTTGACAGAGTGAAGAAAGGGTGACGAGTCCATTGACTTGTATTCTGATAAAAAACTCTGTGAGAACTGTTCTGTGACCCCCATGCCGGTTTTCAATAGTGACGTCAGTGGATAACACTATTCACGTGACACGTCAACTCTAATTTTGTCAAATGACAGAACGTCCAGATGGCGCGGCAGACTGTTGTCTGGTACAGAACATTCCAATGTTATCTGAGGTAGGTTCGCTACAGAAAACTTAATTTACCACAAGTAAAAACATATCCCCATTTTTATTAATTTTAGATCCAAATCTCTCCAGTGTAGCGACTCCTTTGGTAGACATTTTTAATTTGTTATAAAGTAATTTCTTCGGGGGGTGTTCTACGTTTTTGCCAGCTTTAAACTTTAGTTTTGGCAAAGTGCACTATCGAGAGCCAATGCCTCACGGTCTACGTTGTTGACAAATAATCCACTCCAGATAAAAGTTTAACAACTTAGATAATTGTCTGCATCGTGGAGACAACCACACTTTTTGTCCTGAGAAAGCTTTGAACTTTTCATTGTTACCAGTCTGTTCTCACAGCAATACATGGAAACACATAGTTTGGCTGCCTTTGTAACTTTTCTCATGGGAAGGCTGTTTCAAAACGGTATTTCGTATCTTATCTTTTTGAAAACGAATTTTTGTTAGTTTGCAAATATTTTGTGTATTCTGACCTTGCAAGTCTCTAGTGCCAAAATTAAAAGTGCGCCGAAGCCGACGCCGGGTCCGTCCTCGGATTGTCGAGTTCACGACACAAGTCAATAGCACATTAACAATAGTGAAGGCAGGTTAAAGGATTTGATTAACATTAAACAATTGATTTTGCACGCACAAAATGTCGATTTGTTTGTTTGTCAATTTATCTGAGAATTGAAGCGCTGGAGTGACATGATTTTCAAAATTGTTCACGAATAGCTTCGCATTATAGAAGTGTACTTTGCCTTTGAAGCAGACACTAAAAAAAGGGAAATATCTAACAAGCTTAAAAGCAATGTTTTTATGGACATTCCAAGATGATGGCTGTGGAAAACTCGCCAGCTGGGCGGGGTTGCCTAAAATTTCAAAATTATCCGCTGGATAAGTTTGATTGTCGCATGACCTCAGGTGCATTGCTCAACAATAACAACGTGGCGCGTGATAATGCGACGTCGTTGTTGGTATACGGCGTATAACTTTTATGCAACTGGGCCCTGATGTCAGAAATTTACGTGTTTTGTCTGTTGTGAAATCCATTTCCCACAGTCCAATGCATTTACGATGGCTACCTCTTGGAAACACGATCACTACAGTACTGAACATTCAGGCTATTAAAATATGAGCCACCAGGTGACTGCAAACCTCCACCAAAGCATTGTGCAGTCCCTCTCTATTACGCTATTGCACATGTTCACTGACTTTCCATACCCCGTCATTTGCCCGGACGTTAACGCGTGCTGACGTTTCGCTTCCAAGCACATTCAATATTGAAACCAAAACGACTGTTACACGCAGGGGTAAAATCTACAGCTTTTTAGTTAGGTGGGTCGCGGGGGGGTCAAGCGTAATTTACTCAACTTATTCATGTTCGTTCAAGGAAATGCAAAATGCAAGCAAATGCGCCAGTTTGATTTTGGAGTGTTATTTTTGAAAGCCTCACTTCTTGGCCTATTTGGCATGTTTTGTTTCAGACAAGTTGTACTTTTGTAAGTATAGATTCAAATATTTTTCTGAGATACTTTGCGTGTGACTTTTTGTACAACAACTCACACCAGGTACACTGCTTCAGAAACTTAATTAAAAAGAAACTGCTCATCCTTGGTCGGGCGCTCGAGTTAGGAAAAAATAAATTATCGTGTCTTTTCCCAGCCACAGTAGGCAATCAATTAACATTTTAATATAAACTCATGTGACTTTGAAACGAAATACTGCTCTTTACTCACATCCAATCCTCAAATCGTTATGCTTGTACCAAGTTTATTGCAAACTTATTCGATAAATCAGCGAGCATTACTAACCTTTTTATGATATTTAATCGCGGAAAAATTACCCACTGGTGCCGTGGACCACAAGACCCATAGTGAGACGCGATGTGATGTTTCATAGTGGAATTAATTTGGTCTCTTTCAGGGTGGTTCGAAATGCGCAATGACCGTGAATCAGCTTCAGGTGAAGTAACCAAATCATTTTACCATTAAGGCACCTTTTACATCATTTCAACATTCCAGCAACCTTACTTTAAACGAATAAATTTGAATAGAATTTTAAATAAATGTGAGGCACTTGAAGCGTCTGAAAACGTATTGACTCGTCGCTTAACTTCTTTGATATTTTAAAAATAAGCGACCATGACAGTTGTGACTGCCCGCCAAGTCCAAAAGAGCACAAGTACCCAATTTCATAACGACAGAATTTAGAAACCGCAATATCTTAAAACTACAAAACTGCAAATACGGATTTAGCACTTGAATAAACCATTTTCTTGTGGTGCAAACAATTGTTGGACACCCTCCCCGTTCATAGCGTAGTTATTGTTGTTGTTATCGAGGACAACAGCGGGCGAGTCGCGGACGGTGTCTTCGGTCACGTGGGCGGCGTAGTCGGTGTCATCGTTCCAAAAGTAAACTGGTATTTTCACCTGAAACACGTCATGCATGAACAGAATCATTATAACTGAGAGTAGCTCAAAACTAAGAATGCTGTTTCTCTGTACACTCGTAATGCAAGGTAGAAGCCAGCTGAATGAATTCGTTAGTTAGTCATTGGTCGTGATCCCCGGGGGGTAATTCCCGGGTGGTAGTCACGTTCCACCTCAATCAGCTGCTATCTTACCCTTTTCCAATGTTTTGGTGTCGTGTTAATGTTCGTACTATTGCCACTCCAGTCTCCAGGGGACGTAACTTCAGGGCAAGGCGTTTGGAGGTGCCGTTGCGTCAAATCACGCTTCAACCACTCGTCATCGTTTAAAGCTGCGTTCACACTTGAGGTTTTCAAGAAGAGAGATTCATCACTGTTTCCGTCATAATACTGGTACGTTACAGGTATTTTCGATTTGACATATTTACGCTTCTGCCTACTTCGCAAAATTGATCGTCTTTGACCGTGGCCTATATCAAATTGGTGACCTGGTCTTATTCGTAGGCGCTTTCGTTTCGTCAAAACATTGGACAGAAACTGCGGATGATCCCGATGAAAGTAAGGATGCGAAAATTCGAAGTCCAGAACTTGATCGGGTCTGTACTTCCAAGAGAATCCATATTCTCGCATGAGGCGGCGGAAGTTGAGAAACGAACTGGTTTGAACAAATCCAGGGTAAACGTGTAAGGCATCCACTTCGAATTTATTTGAGTTGACATGGAACGACGCCCCGTCTGCATCCCACAACAGTAGCGGGTACGGGTCGCTAGTGACCTCCCACAGCTTTTTGGGAAATCTCGGTTTTAAACTTATACCTGAAATGCAAAAATGCCTTTATCAACAGTGCCGTCTTTGCTGGGGGCATCCCGGCAGCGTTCTCACGAAATCAAAGTGGGGTGTAAGCATTTGTGAAGAGCGAGAAAAATGAAAACTTTGTGAGCTTTCATTACAGCTGAAAGTCTAACAAGGGCAAAGGAAAAGCTAACTTCACACTGAAATTTGTACTAGCTCAGATCTTTTGCAATAAATTAAAGCCGAAATAAACCACATTCTGGTGTTAAAACGTCAACTATATCTTAACAATATCTCCCTTTGGCAAAATTACTGTAATTATGTTTCTCTTATAACCAAAGCAGCTTCATTTGATTCTTACTTTACAATCGCCAAGCGCACAACCTAATTGAACGCCTTGAACAAATGTTGTACAGGTTTGCTTCACATCAGTATGCGTGACAAGAGTAATAGAACATAAACAGAAGTGAGGGATAAACATCTTTTGAATCCCGCATCAACTCACTTGTGCAGTCCTGAATCCATAGGCTTTATTTCATCAAATTTAATGTAAGTGTATTAAATGTAAACGTAAAATAGCTGTGTCTGAGTTTGGCCAATAACACGACTAAAATTCAAATATAGCCGCGTTTTGTCATACATCGAAACGAATCACGATCTTTATCCCAAGTACAAAAAATCCTCAAAGACCGTTTTTCGCATTCTCTAAGCAATCGCGGATTAGATTTTTCTGAGTCTCCGAAAAAATCTGAAACGATTCGAAAGATTTTATCTATGGAGCTGCTGTAGTTTTTAAGTGCATAGTGAGGCAGTTGTCTGCTCGAAAACAACCAATGACATCACAACTCGTAGACGTGGTATACATGAATCATAGTAATTTGCATTTTAGGTGGTGATATTTGACTTCAGCGTGATCGGATAGCGCGTGCCTTGAGAATCACTGGTTCCCGCAAAAGTCTTCAGTTGGCTAATCTGTCTAACTGAAGTAATGAATGAAATCCTTTTGGTTACGACTAATTTCGATTTATGTTTTGACCGATTTAATTATTTTTCCTGGTTAGGTGAATTTCAAGTATTACGTCGACGTAAGTGAAGTTTTCTTTTTCTTTTAGATTTTGAATATCACAAAATTTTAGCATGTTGGCTTCTAAAAACGTTACACACTTATTTTTTCTTTTATGTTTTAGTTTGATGCACATCTGCATTTTTAATGAAGCCACAGTTAATGTTTTCAGTTGGGTTTGCCTATTTTTCAGTAGGACCATAGATTATAGATAAAGAATTCTGTCGTGTTGGCTGCGTTACAACACAGCGTAGGTTAAATAATTTTCAAAAATATAATTGATGAATCTATGCTATATTCATGATATAATTTCATTTATCAGTTCATGCTGTCTTAAACAGCCTAAACCCGCGTTTCGGTCGAAACAATCGATCTTTTAATTTAGGCCACTTGCCGCTATAAAATTGATCACAACTTGCTCCTCAATCAGATGAGAAGTAATTTCTAGGTTTGAAAAGAACCGGCAGTTTGTTATTCTTTGAGACCATGCCCGGCGCATAAAATTACAAACCGTGACTGAATCAAAAAACAATTTGTATAGCCTGATCTCAAGAAATAACGTTTTTCAACCTTTGTGTTTCGGACGTAGTTTCAAATATCGTGGAAACGTAGCAGAGTCCTAAACACATCTACTCTTACTTTCAAGTTTTGTGCCACACAGTACATCACTTAGACAATGATGAGTGTGGAGACCGCCGTCAACGTGGCGCGATTCAATTGGTGGCATCGAAGGACCTGACTCTGACATCCGGGGCCGTCCGCGACGCCTGGTTACACCAGGGCCATCTATTGAACGACGTCGGGAAATAACTGTGAACGTTTTCCTCTTGGTGTGAATGTCATCCACGCTTCTCGGGTTGTCACTTGAAAAGTTGTCGTTGAAAAATTCCATTTCACCAACCTGAGGAAAAATCATAGTTCTTGTTTTTAGTGATTTAATAACGGGGTGCCAAAACAGCCAAAGCTAAACGATGATTGATTGACACAGTGAACGTATTTTCAAGTGATGCGACAGGCAATATGAGTTTCATCGGTACAAAACACACCTCGTTCAACCTCCAGTCAAATCCATATTCTCGAAGTTGCCGTCTCAAATTGGCAAATGTAGGGATCTTGACAAAGCCTGGATATTTTGTCATGATCATCGCTTCGTATTCGGTCTCATTTATCTGAAATATAGCAACAATATACATCTAACTGATACTGTTGGTAGGCTATGGGCCCCAAGTTCACAGGAACTGAGCTTATACAAATCTTCTGTGTCCATTTGGGGGTGGGCATTTTTGTTTTGATGTCACAAACCATTGTTTATTATAAAAGTAATAAGTTCCCAATGTTTAAACTTGGACATTTCTATGAAATAACGGCTAATTCTGGAACCTGAACAGGCACGGAACACATTTGAAAATAATTGAATTAAATGTCCACAAGTGGTGATACTGAACCTAGTAGCTTCATAGGTTACATTGCCATAAAAAACAAATATCTAATTGTTTGGCAATGATCAGCATAGTCTACATGTGCCAACTTTCATGTTTTTATAACAATCTGACATACAGTTTCACCTTACCCCCAGGCTATTGATCTTTGTGTTTATTTTTAAATGCCCACAACGCGCAAGGTACGTGTTATTTGAATGTCTGAGTTGCAAAGCGTACGCACGGTTGGACGTGCTCGATTTCGGTGTCTCGTGAGAGGACTGCAAATAGAGTTGTGGCGATATGAAAAAACACGTTTCACTTAAATTATCAATTTTTACACACGTCGTTCTCTAGCTGTGCTTTGACGTTTAGGAAACACGTATTTGTTCTCAGTAACTGCGCACGGACATTGACGCAAACCATCGTACATAGTGTTAACTAGTGTTTTCGTATTACACTGCTTGACTATTTCATTATCTTGGTTTTGGAAATATGAATATCAAAGTGAGAAACAAACGGCCCTTTTAAAGCGAACGTAACGACAGCGGCCTGTCAAGTTCACGTGAACTTACAATAAGGAAATACTTGACTGGATTATGGGGTTACGCGAAGATCACTACCCGCTGGCTACCGGAACGAGACAAAAATACCCAACACACATATTAAAACATCAGCATATACAAGGGACAGCCGCAAGCACGGATAACTTGGGCACATGCATCTATATGCACAAGTTACTAACTATCTTGGATATGAACTGGGAGTAATATACATATTGGTCCTAGGATATGAATTACTTCAGATATAGGCCATCAGACCTAAATACGAGCATTATAGTACACACACGTCGATCAGAGTTATCTGGTGGGCTAGTCATACATGGGATAGCACATAAAAACCTTACCCCGGGGTTTAATGTTTTTACTCGAAATCGAACTCGAAACTATTTTTGCCATTTTCAAAATCTTTTTTCCGCTACCTCAAGATTAAGGTATTATTCACCCGATGACCCCTAGATACGAGCTGCAAACTCGTTTAAAAGCTCAAGATTTCGAGTAAAAACTCGACATTTCGAGTTCAGACTCGGTCTTTAAGAGGTCATCGAGTGCAAAACTAGGATTAGGCAATTATTCACGCAAGCCATTGGAATAATGAACTCTTATCTTGAGTTCGCACAAAGGTAGAACAGAAAATGCCAATTGAAAACTAATTTCGAATTCAAATTTGAGGAAAAAGATTAGACCTCGGGTTCTGGTCATCGCGTAACCTGTCCGTAAATACCTATTTTGAGGACTGGACAGGTTGCCTACGCAAAATGTAATGACTGGAATGGGGCAAAAACTTGCTCACAATGATAGCTTTACCGTCACTTGTCCATTCTATGATATGATTAGACTTGTCTTCGACTATCTGCCTCAATTTCAGTGGGAAAGGTAAGCCCCGTGGTTCCTTTTCAAATACGACAGGGAGCCGTCCTCCAAAATCAAGTGCTCGTCTTGCGCACTGCATGTGGTAAGTCATCTTTCAGGCAATATACAACTGCTTTCCGCTGCTTTTGTCAGTAAATTTCTACGCCGCGCGACCACAGCCTGTGGTAAAGAACGTGATTTGCACGTGCTCTGCTATCGCGGAGGTATTTGCAACGTGAAGCCCAGGGTAGACGGGTCAACTTTGGCAAAAATCCCCAAGTTTGTTTCCCTCTTGATGAGCCAGTAACAAATGAACTTGTTTCTGTGAAAACAATAGCTACCGTTTGGAACGCCCAACAGACCAAATAGCAAGGCTCTTTAACTCAAGGTAGTAGACTGATTAAAACGAAACAACTGAAGAATCGTTGAAGTGGCATAGAACGTGAAAAACTAAATCGCATTCTTCAAAGTGGTTCTCTGTCACTGAAACAGGAGTCAAACTGTTCACCATGTATTTTTATGGTTTGTTTTTATAAAGATTTTGAAGAAGTGTTGATGTCAAAGTATTTTTTAGTTTAAATTTCAGAAAGAAAACGATCTGACAGCTGCTCGTCACTTCGTCAATTTTTCTCCCGCAATGCAAAACACGTCTCCTTGGTATCGCAAGACATACACACGCATTCGGATGTATAGTGATGACATATTTTGGAAGTAGATGACGTAATTTGGACCCGGAAATAAGAATAGACATGCCGTCAAACCGAGTCCAAAACGTCAAAATGACGTCATGGTGATTTCAAGCAGCCGCCAGTTAGACTTCTTTGAGCACGTGCGAGCATATGGTTATTAATCAGGGAACCGTGTATTAGGATGAAAGAGTTTATATTTAATCTGTGGTTCATAAATAGTGGTGCAAAGCTGGTGCTAGTAAGTGGTAACTAAACCATATTCTTCGCACCACCTATTTCTAGTGGAAACCCTTATTAAGGTTTGGATGAATTGGGAAAGACTTAAAACTGGCTTTTTTGAGTGGGAGTTTCTTGATGAATTTTCTCTGGAAAATGTCTGCACATCAAAGTACAGTTTTCTTGTCGAGAAGAGTTGTATTATATAGGCCTAATCACCATTCCCCACCACTACTAATGGATGTAAACCCCAAAGTGCCCACTTCACAAAGAGAGCTATGCGCACAATACATGAGAACCTCCCGTTTGTTTTCAACTCCAGGCGACAGCGGTTTCAATCGAGGGTAGTCCAGATATCAACCTAATCAATTGTTTTAAGCGTCCCGGCCTGCTCTTTTGCTCTTTGGTGCAGTCAATTAACGACCACGGTTCAAAGAGTGTTACTGATACCATTTATCAACGAGACTTTAAACCTATGGCGTCTATTTTGGCTAATTGTTTATAGTAATTGGCCTGAAATTGGATGGATCAGACGTTTTCTCATTTTTACGAGATCTGGCCAACTAACCAGTATAATCAATTTCTCATACCTTACACTGTATCTGGTGCAGGAGAACTGTTGTCTTTGGGCATAACTTCCAGTACGGTTTGTACCGAGAAAACACGAGTTTCAAATATAGTTTGAACTCAGTTAAGGAAGGGGTCGAGCTTTCACAAAAAAACGGAGTTGTAAGTTTTGGAGGTGTTTCCAAGCCTTACAATGGATGGCATTTACGTTCTTCTTATTGCAGCAACTCCTCTTGAAAAAATTCCCAGCATCCTTCTTCTGGCCTTGTAGGTCGCCTGGTCTTATCATCATTCAATAGATTTTGTGCGTAGCCGGAGTCGACTGAGGTCTTCCTGAATTTGAATGAGTTCCGGAAGAGTTCAATTATGTTGACCTTATTGTGTAGTCTGGCTAACTTGTAATAGTTTTACTAACTTGTGGTAGTCTTTTTTGAGCTTCTTCCTGTCACCTGAGTTACCATTTTTGCCTTTTTTTCTGAAATCCATTTCAGCCGTTTCTTCATGGTCACGGTTCGAGTCTTTCTAAGGTGATGAGACTTCTGCGAAAGATTTACGATTTACCAAGAGATACTTTATAGATGTGGTCCTCCTCTAATGACCTGATGTACCAGTAGAGAAGCCAAGTAGAGTATGTGCTTGTCTACTAGTCCGTCAGCAGTGGTTACTGAGAGGTCAATATATAACTGCTCATCTGCCATAGTTTTTTCCCAGATGGTTTATGGGAAATTAATATGTTTTGAATCGTATGCCAAGTATTTCCTCTTGTCAATGTTTTTAGGCTTTTGTATATAATGGAAGCTTTTGCATTTAGCCATGGAAACACGGGTTTTTAAACTGTTTTTTCACCGGGGATGGTTGGTATATCAAATGGTTCGTCTTATGTTCCATTGGTACAGTACAGGATTAATTGGATGCGTTAAGCTTGTATCACATTTAGCCTTTGTCTGGTGTAGTTCAACGTTTTTTACGGTCCGTCTTTCCGGTTAACCCCCGGTATTCCCCTGCCAGTTGTATTTCCAATAGTCAGTCTCAGCAAGCCAATCAGCCTTTCCTTGTAGCCACGGGTTCCACACGAGGTCTGTGGGAGAAAACATTAGTATGTCTACAAGAGAAACATCACCAGGGCCAAGTATCATCTTCTTTATTTCTGTTTCTGTTGATGAAGGATGTTATTATATCCGAAAATTTCAGTTGATCCATTCTTGTTGTTTTGTTTACCTATACATATATTCTACATTTCGTGAAACAATAGTATCCTTGAGAGGATCTGGATCGCTCTATTTAGTTTCAGATTTATTTTCTACGCTTCTTACGGATGAACACTCACGACAGATCATAGTATTGATATCTAAAAAAGAAAGACTATGCCATGGAGAATTAGATCTTAAACTTTGCACATGGAAATATATATAGTATTCATATACATACTCTGGTCCTGTCCAGGATTTTGTCAGGCCTCAGTGCTTGGCTTTTTCCAATTTTATTTCTGGTTACTGACATCTTCCCGTTTTTTCAGATTTTCAGGTCAGCGACATAAATTATTGGAATGATGTTAAAAATGAGAATGTTGTGGATCAATCCGAGACTTTCGCCTAGTCAGCTTATACTTTCGGTTTTGCGAAGTGGCTATCAATATATATAAAAAAAATCTTTAAGTTAGTGTTGTCTGGTCAAGGCAATGTTTCAATAAATGTTATATATGGTACTGTAAACTATTCTATAGATTTCTTATCCCGTTAAGTTATAAGTACTTTAAATTTTGGGATAAAAGAACTGGGTTATCCGTTGCTTGTGGCAACTCTTTTTGCAAAGCTACACTTTGTTGCATATGACATTTGCACAGCTGATGCATTTTGAGGGTTTGGATAATTTAAATTTGTGTTCCAAGTCACAATTTGTTACTGTCATTCATTTTCTCTTTTGCAATAACTGACTTAACATTAATCACCAATTTACACTCCCAGAAAACTCAACGAAAACGTAGATAAATTTGGTGCAATACATTATATTTCAAAATACCTCAATAACTACATAACTACAAGTAGAACCTTAAGTTGAATACAAAAATAACAATTACAACATGTATAACAAGAGCAACGCGGAGTGTTCAAATGCGCCCAAGACTGCACCGCAAACTGTGTGCTTCTAGGGGTGTTTATTTCTATCATAAATTTAATAAATGTTCTGCAGAGGGTTTGGGAGATACAGCCATAGAAGCAAAAAGCTATCACTAGGAGGCGCCACACTAGTCTGAGTCGTCCGAAAATCCTCATCAGCCGTCCTCTTCACAGCACAAACATAAACGCCAATTTTCAAAATCATCCTTAGAGTGTTTGGTTGATACGGGGAGTGGCCGCCAAAACCCACAAGAAAACAGTAAAACTGGCCACAAGATGGCGCATCATATGTCGAATCCATCCAAAAACAGGCACACGTCAGAGTTTCTTTAATAGAAAGCTATGTACCAAATTTCATAAAAATCTGTAGAGGAACTTCAGAGAAACAGAGAAAAACAGAAAAAATGAAATTGCCACAAGAGGATACAGCGTTCGTCGTATCCCTCTGAAAGTCGTTGTAGTCGTCGTCCGTTCTAAACTTCCTAAATTTAATAAAGACCCTGCAGAGCGTTTAGAAGATACAGCCATGGGCGCAAAAACAAACAACACTGCCACTAGGAGGCGCCACAGTAGTTGAAGTCGGAAAATCATCGTCATCCACTCTCTTCACAATGAGAACATATATGCCAATTTTCACAATCACCCCAAGAGTCGTTTGGTTGATAAAGGGGCGGACACCAAAAAACAGAATCGAAAACAGAAAAAAATGTCCACTAGATGGTGCAAAATAACAGAATCCATCAGAAATTGAAGCTTCATTTCACTATTAGATAACTATTTGCCAAATTTTATGAAAACAAGTCGAGGATATGCGAAAATACAGAGGTAAAAGTAAAAAATTAAAATTGCCACTAGGGGGTACACTAGTAGTCAGGTGTCAGCTTCATAGGAAACTTAGATAAATTTAATCAAAGTCCTGGGAGGGGTTAAGGAGAAACAGCTGTGGACGCCCAGGCAGAGATGACGGCAATGTGCGCATAAAAATAGCAGCAACTAGCAACCAGCAACAAAGAAAATCACGTGATTACACAAATGAAGGCTGGTCTTGCCAAATGATTCTGCTCCATACAATTCAGCACAAGATAGTTTACCTTGACATCAAGAGATTGGTGTGTCCTACATTCATGCCACCACACTATTTGCACAATTTTACTGCTAATTCAAACCATACAGCTCAAAACAGCAACACTTTATCGCAAACTTAATATTTACTATACTAGCCACAGTTACACTGGTGATCATTTGTGATAAATGCAACTTAAGGTTATGCAAAATCTAATTGACAGGTCTGCGGAAATTAGCTGCGAAAGTACAAATTTTAATTTGTAAAAGTATGTACTTTCCAATAGCAGAAAGCCTGTACTATTTGACTTTTGACCTCATACCAACCTACCGGGATTTTCCATAGATAACCCCATGGGCGTGTATTTGGAAAATAAAAATTTCAGGCGTTTTAGTAACACAAAATAAACACCTGGGCGTCTATTTGGAAAAGGGGATGTGTAAACAGAAAGTCAGTTTTGCTGACGTTGACATTTTTTATTTAAAACTTTTTAAATTTCATGTTAATAAATGCATAGATCGACAACACCTTGTTCGTTTTTCTATAAATGATAAATGCTCCACAAAACTGAATTTGTGACAAAACGTTGACACCGAGAGGGATTTTAAGAGAAAATTTTCGGAATAAACGCTCCATTATCTAGACACTCCCCACCAGACGTTGTAACACCAAACAAATGCTCAGGGGCGTTTATTCGGCATACTTTTCCAAATAAACGCCCAAGGGCATTTCATCAGGTTGGCTTGTCTACCGATAATCCCAGTATTGTTGGGTGATGTGGCCATGTCTTTTTAGCAAAAGTTAGCAAAAATGAAAAGTACACTGGTACCTGAAAACAATATCAATAACATGATAAAATTCAATTTGCTACAAATGTTTTAATGTATCTCAAAAACGGTGAATACAGACATATCTTTTCAATTCGTTTTATGCAACTTAAATTTTTTTTACGAAAATCATAAAGTCATATTTTTTGTTGCAAAAGCCGAACATTAAATGATTCCTAAAAACTGGAGAATTGTGTACAAAGCATAAGTAGCTGAAAATTTCATGTGAATCCAACTGGTTGTTAGCTAAATTTGGCCACTTTGTAACCTTAAAGCCTCTTGTCAAAAACTGATTTAAATTATTAAATGGTGTAAGGTCCTAACTTGTTCCTTGCACGGAGCACAAATAATTCCTCCACAAGGAAGATCTGATGGTTTGTTATTCCTTTATATAGGATTTGTTCAGTTAGCTTGTTATGGCAATATAGAACTGTCACTTTTTCCCAAGCCAAGAAATTATTTCTCATCCAAGTAAGGAAGTCAAAAACTATTTTACAACAAATGGAAAGTGGACTATATAAGTTGGTTTCTTTTGTTGCCGATAACTGGTTTGAAAACCCACGTACATACATACATACATTCATACATACACACACACACATACACACAAACATACATACAACTGTTATAATCACCTGTTCATTCAGTATGCTCTAGAGTGAAAATAACTATTAACAAATGAAAAATATTCTTTAGCATTAGCAGCCAGTGCTGATGGCATATAGGAACAGAATGGATGATAAACCTTACTAACTTTACTGTTTATTCTCATCACATGGGAACAGAATGGATGATAAACCTTACTAACTTTACTGTTTATTCTCATCACATGGGAACAGAATGGATGATAAACCTTACTAACTTTACTGTTTATTCTCATCATATGGGAACAGAATGGATGATAAACCTTACTAACTTTACTGTTTATTCTCATCATATGGGAACAGAATGGATGATAAACCTTACTAACTTTATTGTTTATTCTCATCACATGGGAACAGAATGGATGATAAACCTTACTAACTTTATTGTTTATTCTCATCACATGGGAACAGAATGGATGATAAACCTTACTAACTTTACTGTTTATTCTCATCATATGGGAACAGAATGGATGATAAACCTTACTAACTTTATTGTTTATTCTCATCATATGGGAACAGAATGGATGATAAACCTTACTAACTTTACTGTTTATTCTCATCATATGGGAACAGAATGGATGATAAACCTCACTAACTTTACTGTTTATTCTCATCATATGGGAACAGAATGGATGATAAACCTTACTAACTTTACTGTTTATTCTCATCATTCTTGGTCACGAGGGGAGACTACTCCGACGGTGAATTTGGCTTCCACCCATCCATCATGACGGGAAATTCCGGGTCATTTTGTCCAAATACTGTACTTCCCATTTTGTTTCAAATCTCGTCATGACTGGTAACTTTAAGCACAACTATTTCAGGTACTTGTAAGCTTCCTGTCCAACTTAATTCTCTTCTTGAACACATGCCCACGTAATTTTACTTAACTTTTGCTCTAATTCAAGAAATCAAGAAGCAATAAATACAAGCTTTATCCATACACCATTCTCAATTACGATTTGGACTTGGTGATCGACTGGCTGATGCACTACGTGATCTGCTATTGTTCTGCGGAGATTTCCGGTTGCCATCTTTAGCTGGGCTTCCACTGTAAGACCTTGACCTAGAATAAGGGGACACAATACAATTTTGAGACATGGTAATGAATGAATGTAGCTTGTGCTGAGGAAAACAATTTGTTCATTACTTGTGAATGAATGGCAGAAGTCTCAAAGAGCGAATTAAAAACATTTCCTTTCATTGTGGAATGAATGTTCATAGCAATGAAATAAAGACTGTTACCAAACAGTGGTCTGGTGTAACTTGAGAACCTAGCTTTCATGTCCATCCTGTGCCCTTCTTTGGTCCACTGGCGGGGATTTCCACAGGTGGCCATGTGACACGGAAATCCTTGCCAGTGCCCAGAAGATCCCAGGATGGGCTGAAAACCTAGGTTCTCAAACATAATCAGGCTACCTATGGGTGACAATTTTATTTCAATTTCCTTTCATAGTTATGTTTTCATTTACCCACAGTTCAGAAAAAAAAAATCTTTATCCCCCAAGCTTGAGCAGTAATAACCCACAGTTATTTCTGGAGGGAGATAACGAGTTAGCAGTAAAATGTGATAGGCATGCTGTGATGTCCACTGCATGTGAATGACCAACACCAAGCACATGTGATTTGATCCACCGCATGTGAATGACCAACAACAAGCACAACGGAAGATAAGTATTTTTGCTTAATGAGTTTTGTAATGTTTCTTGCTCAATATGTGGCATAAATAGATTATTACACGTCGTCGCCAATGATTTCACACCTAGAGTTATTTGGAGAAATCCTCACCCTTGGAGCAGGCAGTCCTACAAATCCAACGAGGGGGTTAGATATGGGAAATAATGAAAGCCATGAGATTAATAACCCACCACAATCTATTAATTAAGATCGTGCTTTTTACAAATTTTATACAGCATGATTGCTAGTAAAGCACAAATCAACCTTTGCAGGATGAGAAACTAGGTAGATTTTTATGCCAGTTCACTTGATGTCATAGTGCTACTGTACAGCGGGAATGCATATGAGGTTTCAAAGACATTCTGCTAATTTTCCATGAGTAGGGTCACCAACCACATGTGAGATTACTCAAGATGGCCATTTTGCCCACTTTTCTGCTAAGTATGGAAACCCAAAAGTGGACTATTACCTAATTCTACTCCAAAAACAATATTTTCGAATGCATCCAGCTCGATGGAGACAGAAAGTCACAGTATGGGATAAAGTGCTTCTGTCAAAACAACAGGGATCAATATTTTCAATATTCTTTGAGGAGGTAAACATAAAATACATGCCAATTGAGTGAAAATCTTCAGATACCTGCGTGGTGAAGGTGAACGGCGCTGGCCTGACCTGCTTCGTGTTCTGCTGTGAGATCGACGACGTCTGCAATTGAAAGAAGTCGGGGTGCATAACATTTAGTATAGGACGACATAGGACAACCAATTAGATTTTTACATTCTAGTCTATTCAAAGAGGCATTTTTTACATTCTGTATAAAACGAATCATAAAATACCAGATTCTTCAACTATGTACAATATGCCCCATTCCTTCCACGGGAAAAAATGATACATATCTCCTAACGAACCATAAATCATCTTGAATCGTAAGGTAAGAAAGTCAATAATCCCTTCAACTTGACAGTGACCGCCCTTCCAAATTTGACAAGGTTTGACAATTCTTCTAAATTCTGACAGCCTCTGAAAACCCTTCTAAATTTGACAGGGCCTGACAATACTTTTAAATTCTGTCAGGGTCTGGCATACCTTCCAAAATTGACAGGGTCTGACAACACTTCCAAATTGACAAGATCTGACAACCCCTCCACATATTCGACTGCATCACTTCAGCTGCAGGTGGTACTTGTATTCAGACAAATTCATGTGACAATAAGTTGAAGAGAAAGGATGCTTCCCAATAACAGTAACAATTTCCATGTCAAGCAAGATCTTGAGACTAGTTTGTTCTGCCTACTTTTCGACAGAGATCGTCTAACTTTGTAATAAAGTTCAAAAAACAGCCACATGGTTCGCATACCGGAAGTCACCCATTAGACTAATGTTAGAAACAAAAACAGAACAGGTTTCAGCATGTTAGTGATCATTTCAAAGTCGCATTACTGAATTATTGTAGGTCTGTTTCATTAAATATGTGATAAGGCTGCTGCCAAATTACAATGTTTATCCTTAACTTACAATGCAGAAGATAGTTACTTACCTGTAATTTGGACTTCTTGACCTTGAGCGACGTCTGAAAGCATGAGAATAACTAGAGGTTTAAACAACCACTACTTAGTAGTGACTATGTTGAGAACTAACATTACTATTGCCCAGACACACGTTTGTACTATTGTTAGGCCACACCAATACATGTAGTTTGCACATCAAGTCAAGTCTTGTCTTAAATCGGCAAACATCATCTGTTAAACAGACCAGACTTTCCAATGTAATACGCCCAAACAGTACAAAGCAACACTGTGTAACATGAAGGTTTGTCAAATTGAGGACAAGCTCTGTTCAAGCCTATTCCTACAGATGTCCCCTGATTTAGCTTTGATTCCGTCTTCCCTCTACAATACAGATGGACTTGAAGTTGAGGCCAATAAAAGGTTTTGGGTAAGCACAAACAAGAGCAATGGTAAGAGTTGCTATGTGCCCATGGTGTGCATCGCATGCCGCCAATGTACACGTGGTGCTTGTTATTTCAAAACACCCAGCAAAAGGAAGCAAAATCTAAACTATATAGTGGGGAAACTGGCACTGACTATTCTTGAAGTTGGCTGGTGCCATTGGTACGTTAATAAAAACAAGTTCTCAAATTTCATGACCAACAATGCAACAGTTTGGCAAGTAATGTGTAAGATAACAGAACATTAAGCTGCTACTAGATGTGAGGTATGTCTGAAACTTTGTAACTATATGCTCCTCTTTTAAAATGAAACAATCTCCTTAATTTTAAATGGTTTACCAAAATGAGCATTACGCAAAAAAGCAAAGTTGTCACAAAGATTGCAGTACAATACAGATTTGTTGAAAATGTTTCAAAACGTCAAGTTCAATCTTGCTAATAACCAGATGCTTCCGTAGATGTACAGAGACTTAACTAGAACGACACTCATACCTTGGACTGTAACTGCGAGATCGGTGCCGCCTGTGGTTGTTTGAGCGATAGGGCGACCTCCTGCGACCTCGTTCTTTAGAGTACATCTGGCCTGGGGCTGTAAACAAGCAAACATAGATTTACTTATTCCTTAACACATAGAACATTTTGACATGTCAATAAAAGGTATATTTGTTCAATGGACAAATTTGGAAGCATTCATTTTGCAACTCTACATAATGACCAAATGCACACCACAAGTTGAAAGTACAATTCACATCAACAGTTATTGTGCAGGATACTTTAGGTAGATTTCGAGTTGCTGAAGGCTTGTCCTTCTTAATTCAAACCTAGATTCCCAGTTGAAAGTTGTTGTTTTACAAAACAGACATCCCTGGCAAAGATGCAGAATGCTGTCTTGGAAAGATTGAACTCTCAAGATTAAATACAAAAATTTACTGCACTACACTCGCACAAAACTCACCGAAAGAACACAACAATATTTGCAACCTCTCTCATTCTTTCCTCCCAAATTACAGCTAAGAAGTCTCAGCCTGAAAGTACCTGTGTCGCGTAACTTGTGTGAATCCACTAATCACTGAAACCTACTTACATTTCCTGTCTCCACGTGCAAACTCTACTTCCATTTCCCGGCCATAAAGCCTGGTGCGGTCCAGATAATACTGAGCATCCTCAGCGTCACGTTGGTTCTCAAATGTACGTGCAGTTAAGGATCTCTGGCAGATTCATTGCATGTACACAATTTAGAACACAGGTAATGGATCATAAAATTGACCACGCTAACAAAAAACTTGCTGGAACAAGTCAATCTCAAGATTTGACTAGCAGATCGCTTCGTTGGTAACTGCATGCGGTAGTCATATGCATGAGTCCGAGATACATCAGAATCAAAAGATCGTCTGAAATGATTTTCCGACTTGCATAGCAATGCAGTTATCATTTAGCACCCTATTCACCAAACTTTGCACCCCTAAAATTATTTGTAAAAATAACTATTTTGTCCCTCACTTATTTCAAACGAGACTACTTGGTGGGAATTTTCTTGCTTCTACTAATTCGTCCAGTCAGTTTTGCACCTTAGAAAACACCAAAGCAAAGCTTTCTTACTAATTTTGTTAATAAACACCTCTTTAACTGTGTTAAGGTCTAAACATTGTATTTTCACCACTTCATTCATCCATTCATATGGGATTTCTTGTGCTGTTGTAAACATGAGGTGAAAATGGCAACCTAGGATGAGGGTTGTGCCATTTAGAACCAAATGCTCAACAGAGTGTTTCACCAATGATGGGGGTAGTGATTGGAACAGCGTAACTTCATTACTGTTAACTGTTACATTGGTAGACTGCATTTCGTTGAATTCACACACAGTTGGTGATGCTTGGTTACACAGTTAACTTCGCACAACCACCAACTGCAAAGTCTGTATAGTCAGCTCATTTGTGTGCACTCCGACTATCAGGAAAATATATTTAAATCATTTTTGTGCGAAACAAGTTGAGAACTACTGTAGCCTTAACATGAGAAACAACTCACAGGATATAAAGCGCCAACTGGTGGTCATCAAATGAATGAACCTGTAAAGTTATGGTTCATTAACTTGAAGACTGGTCTCTTTACCACTTTAACTTTTACGTTTCTTTGATCTTTCCATCATTGTGAAGGTCTGTAGCCTTT
The DNA here is from genome assembly GCA_002633005.1 of Phoronis australis. Taxonomy (NCBI): domain Eukaryota; kingdom Metazoa; phylum Phoronida; family Phoronidae; genus Phoronis; species Phoronis australis. The sequence goes on from NMRA01000171.1 coordinate 87,738, forward strand.
AACCCGTGACCTTTAAAATCAACTTTGATCTTTCAGATCTGTACTTTTGAACATTAGCTTTTCCTTTGTCTTTTTGTACAAGGCTGATAAAAACAACGGAAATATGTTACCTCTGAACACAACATCTGTACAAAACAAAAACATATTAGGCAAGAAGCATAGAACTAAGTTAGTAGCACACCGTACAAACATCCTGTTTGAAGGATATTGAACATATGCAAACCCTCGGAACTCCTTCGTGTAGTAGTCTAGTGGTATGTAGACATCAGAGAGATATCCGTATTTGCCGAACAAAGCACGTAGATCTTCAGGTCTAGGATAGAAGTACAGTTGACTTGTATTGCAGTAATAAATAAAGGATCCTACATGAGTCTTAGGTTTATGACATGGGCAAAACCTCTCGAAAATTTTTTCAAAATCCCGAGGCTTTGTAGAAATTTCCAAGAGGTTTTGCCTATGTCATAAACCTGAGAAGAGTGTAAGATTTGTTTTCTCACATGAACCATAAAAACAATCTTTTTTGCCGGAAAAACTTGACGTGTCTAAAACTTTCAACCACATGAAGCAACTTTTGTATAAGCATGCTTGGGCAATTTAAAGTAAACCAAGTTACTTTTTGTTAGTAATTTTATTTTAGACTTAGAAATTGTATATTGCATTTAGCTTTCGTAACAAATGTTCAAGTTAGAATCTAATAAAAATTCCTCAATATTGAAACAATAAAACTTAACAAATGTTTATATATTTATATATAACACAGTGTTCTCCATGACCGCTTTTAATGTGTCGCAGCATCCTGTTTAAATATCCTGCGTCCTGTTTAAAAAATAGGGACCAGTTTGTAAAAAAGGTGTCGTCATCGTTAATAAGGCCTTCAGTGGTTCAAATTACGCTTGACAGCAATTGGCCACAGCTAAGTGGTCACTTGTCGAAAGCCTGATCACCGATCTCACTCAAGCAGCAGACCGGGCCGCTCTATTTTTGGTGTAACGTGGCTTATAAATAATCTTTAAATCACCTTTTCAATTCATCTCGACAAACTAGTCAAAGTCAATTGAATTTAAACAAAAGCCCAATGCCTAATGTACTACTACCTGCTCACTGGAGGTGCAGTCCAACACTAAATTCGCTGATCGTTAGGCCTAATTGCTTTTGTAGTCAACTGATCGTAATAACCCATTGAAAATAATTAGGCCCAAGGCTCATTGGTTAGTTCTGCGAAGTCAGTAAAGACACCGTTACGCATGAGTTTATACAATGACCGTCTTTTGGGTAGACAGTGAATCTTTTGGTGGCCAGAATTTTATTTTCATAGCACATTTTTTAATATTCCGTGGGCCCCACGACACTGGTCTGACTTACCGACACCAGTCTCAACCTTTGCATGGAAACGCTTTGGTTGTTGTTTGTGCATTTCACACCTAGACAAATATTATTGATTACTTTTGGTGCCACTAGCCCATCGAGATTGACCGAGTTCATTTCATTGCCTTATAAGGAGTTTTGTTGGCACCATAAACATTATATCTGTCACATGCTCCCTCTAAAAATCTGCGAAGTCACAACTCAACTTCGGTAGCAGTCGTGCGCGACGTTTACGGTTTTGGGGAGCAATTCTAAGATTAGGGACAGCTAGTGACGTCACTGGGTAAATGTCTCGTGGTGACAAATTGAAGCCAAAATCACGTGCTCTCATTGAAAACACATGGTAATATCTTGTGTAATCTAGCGTGGTCCTTACGTTACTCGCTGGTTCCCTGCATGCCGCTGGGTTGTCAGTAGCTGGCCCGCAGGTATCACTTAATTTTCCTTGGGAAATTTTTTTACACCGGCATTTCTGATTGGCTAGTCCAATTCTCAACAGGAAGCACTTTACACAAACAAATTAGCATGACTGATTGGCTAAAGAGTAAATGTGGTCTGTTGTACAGGCAAATCGGTGCTTAAAATTTATGTTCAGGAAATGTGACACATCTGTAGACTTCCATTTCAAAGTCATTTACTAAACAAATGGTTTATGTGATGTTTGTAAATAAGACCACCTTTTAAAAATAAGAAGTTGAACAAACACACTTATTTTTTTGCACTACTGTGCATGGGTAAAAATAAGGTGCATACTAGCCTATGGAGACCATTGACCGCCGCGCAGTTCTAGCATGTTTCTTGCAGTTTTTAAGCATGGGACCTGTTTAGATTTTCAGATGTGGAAAACACTGGCATCTCTTGGGATTGCCAGCATACAAATATTCTTCTCTCACGCAACCTATTCCTCTCTCATGTATCTGAAGTCCCTACCATCAAAGCACCAGCACTTTTCGGCGTGTTGTAGTATCCGCACATTGTGTGATCATTTGCTCGCAGAGATCAGCCCGCATATTTTTTCAAACTGTTCCTTTCCCTCCCCAGCCTTAATCTGATATACGTACTGCGTGCAGCTCAAGCAAGAAAATTAAAATTCTTCTCTCACATTTGCTTGACCCGGTCAAGGATTCAAATTTGACTTTGATAGTCAGAAAACCTGTGTGGGATCGGAAGATTATTAATATGTGGCCAAGTATTTTGGGATTGGTCTTCATGCAGCTAGTCAGGTGTTATATCCTGGCATGAGCAGTGTAAAAATGGTCAGTTGCCAATTTTGGAACTAAATGAAGGACTGTTAAAAAAATTATTGTTTTCGTTTCTCAGTCATGGACATATTCATTGCTAGTGAACAGACCAGCCCAGCTCCCACACATCATATACCTGGCCTGCACGCCATTCAGTATTTTCTCTGCCTAATATGCGGCACATACTGAAAAGGCAAGGCACATATAGATTTCCCTTGACGCACCCCACTCAGGTCACTCATAAACACCAGCGCATTGAACATCGTTGAAAGATCCGCTATTTTGGGTATCATGTCTGCTTATCCCAACCCCCAACAAACCCATGACTCAATTGCAGGACAAAAACTCAACTCTTTGGCTGCAAGCATAATAACACTGCGAGCCCGCGGATTTCCTGACTGATGCTGTAGGGCTCTCAGTCTTTTCCACCATTTTTGTCTTGTATCACACTTTCTAATATGGCGTGGAAGATTTCTGTGTTTTAATCACAAATTTGTTAAGAAGTCGCTGGAGCAGGATGTTGTAAATGCTATCAGAATGAAGAACAATTGTTTAATATGGCTTGTTGGATTCCTCTTTTGTGTAAATTTATTAAGATTTGTATTTGTCACAGATGGTTGAAAAGAAGCACCCTTGGAACTCTTAGTCCGGTGTCATACCTTATAGTATATATATAGCGCATTGGGGAATATCAGAAGCAAAAGTAGACAGTGACCACTGTCTCTAGCCAGCCCCAGTAGAGATGGTGTTCAAAGCTCCTATAAAAGCTTCCTATGCCGGAAGTTTTCAGCAAATTATACCTCACACTGATTACAACACCAAAGTCACATTGTTTTAAGTACCTTTTGCACATAGTCATAGACGGACACTTTAGGAGGCCGTTGACGTCTTTTTAATTCCTTCCAACTCGGACTAACACTCCTGTTATTAGGCAATGACCATCGCCTCTGTTGGCCCGAAGCAGAGGCGATGTAGAGGCTATAGGCGCTCTGTACGCCGGAAGCTTTTCGGCGAATTATGCCTCGCACCGACTAAACCATCAAAGTCACGTTGTTATAAATACCTTTTGCGCATAGACGAACACCTTAGGAGGTTGTCGATGTGTTTAATTCCTTCCAACTCGAACAAATACTCCCGTTATGAAACTTTTTCTTCGAGCAGTCCCTATTTCAGTTCCCAAAATCGTGAACTCAACTTTTTTATACTGCGCACGCTCCAATTCATGACCTCAATCTTTAAATAGGCCAAAGGTGAGCCATTGCGGTCTTGGCAGTCAAATGTTCGTTTCCAAAATGCCACCACTTATACTTGTCTTTAATTGGCGTTACTTGAAACTGATTGTATTTCAATGAATCATTGTTTGTATTTGATAAAAACAAATGCTGTTGATATGACATTTAATAGTCTTTTTGCACATATTTGACATTTTAATGTTTAACAACGCGGCAAATGCACGGCTGGTTCCCGGCAGC